>SCLG01000809.1:2531-37375 GCA_004367875.1 Oikopleura albicans
CTATGTAGCCCCGCTTCGCGGGCCCATTCGGTAATCCAATAGGGTCAGCGCATCCTGTTTAACCCCGCTTAGCGGGCCAATTCGGTAATCCAATAGGTTCATCGCATTCTATGTAGCCCCGCTTCCCCGTCCCATTCGGTAACCCAAGAGGGTCATCGCATCCTATGTAGCCCCGCTTCGCGGGCCCATTTGGTAATCCAATAGAGCCATCGCATCCTATGTTGCCCCGCTTCGCGGGCCCATTTGGTTATCCAATAGTCACCAAATTTGTTTGGATGTTCAACTTAGTACCCCTAACAAGTTTCAGTTTTCAACTCTGGGATCTAAAAATGTCGATTTTGTGTTCTTACTATCAATTCTGGCATTTAGGGGTTAAAAATTAGTTCCAATTTTAGCACCAAAATTTTCGGACTGTTAAAATTAGTAACTCTCACATATTTCAATTCTTGACTCTTGCATCAAAAAAATCGATTTTTTTTGTTCTTATTGTAAAATCAGGCATTGAGGGGAGTAGACGTTATAGAGGCCGCAAATGGTACATTTTGGGACACAATTGGAACCGCGCCAACTTTTTATTTAATTCCAATTGTGCCCAAACAAAGCTCCCTCCTGACTAAGTCGATTACGGCAAATTTGGTGGTGCCGTCAGATTGCACCAAAAGTGCACCCATCTTGTGCCAATTGGCACAATATCTATTTTGTAATTTAAAAATGTTTTGACTATATAGTCAATATTACAAAAAAAATATTGGTGTATAAAAAGAGTTATTGTGCCAATTGGCACAAGATGGACTAGTTACTTCAGGGGTTAATTTCATGTTATTGTTTATAAATAGTTTTTGTAATATTTGTTCATGATCAATGATTAGTAATCATTCTTGGTTTCAAAAACATAAAAAGTCGAATCAGCTAGGCCAAATTTACGCATGCAGTTTTATATTGTTTCAACATAAAAAAGTGCGTGTAAAAATTTGCTTTGTTTGATTAATTGTTGGACCATACGGTATGGTCCGTACCGTAGTGATAAAACTGAATAATATCCCTGATTTTATATTTGAATTTTATTTAATTAACATCTTCTAAATAAATATATATTGCAAAAAAAAATGCGAAAGTATTTTATTTGTATTTATAATACTTTTAAATTACCAGAAATAGTAGAACACAAATATTATAATTTGTAAGAAAAAAAAAGTTATTTTTTAAATATTTGGCGCGTCAGCCAATTAGCGCGCCGTATTTCTGAAAAATGCGTCACGGGACCCGCGTTTGGCCAATGAGATCACTCGCCTCCAGAAAAATTCGTTAAGTAAACAAAAAAAAAATGCTAATTGCATTACGCACTTGTTTACATTATTTGTTACGATAAAAAAAAATAAAGAGACTATAAATAACGAAGACGGCGCTGTCAAGAGAAAAACTGCGCGGCGCGCGCCGATTACTTTTCGTCCAATGGTATTTTTCGTCCAAAAAACGCGTCTTTGTCGACAAAATGACAATTTGGTAAGTCATGAATTCTGATTAATAAATATGTAACATATTATATGTAAATATTGAAATTGAGGGTGATTTGAGCTCGTTTATCGCCATAAAGTATAACTCTGTCAGCATCACATGACCCCAAATGCAAACTTATTTTTTAAATGAGTTTGGCAAAACTGCAATTGAAACAAGCGTTACTAGGTCAAAGCTTTCAAGTGTTAATCGTTTATTAATCGCAGCACGCAATTAGTAGATAAATGCTAGCTCTCACGCACCGAAGCTTTGTGTAGGGAGGAAATTCCTATTGGCAGAAATTAAACGTTGCTTGTTTGATAGACCAAAAAGGTTAATGGTGTCTGGGGATGACTTAAAATTAGGTAAACTACTACCCATTACTTCCCCCTAGTAGTTACCCATTTGACCTAATATGCCTAAAAGTTAACAGTTACCCTTTGCATTCAAATGTTAACCTAAGTGCGTACCTGGCAAATTTTTATTCATTCGGCACAATAATCAGAACCAGCCATTTTTTTATTGCTGAAACTGAGTGTCAAGGTCAATTCAAGGTAATAAATCATTTTTTGTGAAAATAATGAAATTATCAGCCCGTTTTCATCCTTTTAGCGTCTGAAAATCAAAAAAAAAAGTTTGGATAACTTTTATTGAGTGCCAATTTGCTGTTTGTATACAACATTTACAAACTAATCAAAATTTCCCTGTTTTGCTAAGAAAACTTTTCAAGTAAATAATATTCAAAGATAACGTTTTGCGGAATTTTGAACCAGAGATGCCAAAGTTCTGTTCTAAATTTCAGAACAGAACGCTCGTTCTATTTTGTGATGGTTCTCCAATTTTCGTTTTATTTTTCGTCCTGACGTTCTTGACCGTTCGCACGCGTTCTGGAGCGTTCTTGTGATGGAAAAATGCCCAGAACGCATTTTGAACGTTTTTTCTTAATTAGAACGAAAAAACGTTATAAATGGCCGTTCTGTTCTGTTCTGTGTCGTGATAGAAAAATGCCCCAGAACGGTGTTCTTGCGTTTTTTGTTCTATTGCCGTTCTGTTCTCAAGTTATGTGAAAAACAGAACTTTGGCATATGTTCTGAACCTTTGGAGATACCGTAAATTTATTCAAATTCTTCCGAAAATACTTTTCTTAGAAAAACACGATGCCCTTTTTGCGTACGTTAACGCCGAGAACAACAATGGATATCATTCGACATTACAGAAACCGGTACTGTACGGGCGGTACATCCATTTTAAGACAAGTTGAAGTTGTCAACTTAAAATAAAACACAAACTTTTTCGCAAAAGGTTTATGATCTTTGTACGGCAATGCGTGAAACTTTGCTAATCATAATGATTACGTTTCCCATGTGCAGAATTTTACACGAATCCTTCTAAACAAACACGGATCGGTAATTAAGAAAATTATTTAATTTTCAAAATCATTTTTTTTTGTACTAAAATTGTCTAAAAATGATAATTTCTCGTACTTTGTAAAACCGAAATAGTTTTTTGGACTTTGTAGTTGAAAGTCCGCATGTAACCAGTCTGGTGGCAGAACAGCCAGCGTAACGGGACTGGGAATATGTGATCAGGCACGTTTTAGATCAAACCGGCTTCTCGATTTTGAGTTTTCTCTCTCATTAGGTTGCTATCGTGAGACTGACTACACGCATAATTTTAGCCCCACTTTGTTGGGCTGCTCTGTCATACAATTATTAAGGGACGTTTTTAGCCACACTTTGCGGCGCTACTTTATCTACTTTTACGACAACAATCAATCAAGAACACAGGGCGGAACCATTTTTGACTGGATTTTAAATTTAACTTTTTTAATTCTTATTAGTGTAACAGTGTAAAATTCAAATAAAACTTCATCTCACACAATGTAAATGAATGTTATATTTGCTGTCGATTATTATCCTTAAGCACATCTCAATCAACCAATTTTAATTTGTTTTTAATGTCTATATCATATAGACTATATGATTCTGATGTAAATATTTTATGTGATTATGGCTTAAACTAAATAGATAAGGTTATTGTAAAAATAATGAGACCCAAAAGTCCCTTTAGATAACCCTCAAAATTTGTTCCGATGTTTTTTGATGTTTGTTGATCGTGCGTGGATCTTACACGATAAATTTAGTCGATAAGTTGGCCAATTCACCTTTATTCAAAAACTTTTTTGAAAGCTTCATTTTTCTAAACTAGGTAATTTAGTTTTGGGTGATGTCGGAATCCGAAAATGAGGAATATTCGTCTTACAGTGGCTCAGAAGAAGTTTCAGTTCACGAAAGTTTGGTAAGATAATTGGATATGTAAACTTGGATATCAATTCGGGCCTAGAAAAAGCTAGAAATTATGAGCATTTTGTTCACTAAATAAATTAGGGGGTCCGATTATAAGGTCAGACCCAAAAACTCGCTTAACTCACAGGGGGAAGTGCGTTTAAATAGACACGCAACTGGTTTTTTTTCGTCGATTTAAGGCATATAGAGGCCCCGTAGGGCAAAACGGGTATTGGTGACCCAACCCTCAACTTTTCGAGAAAATTCGAGTGACGGTGTTTTTTTTGGTAGGTTGGAGATTTCAACCAGCTCTCTAGGGGGCCATGGTTGCCCAAGTCAATTTCTGAATAGTCAGATCAACGTAGTTTGACGAGCTCTACAACTTGGCTTTACCAGTTTTTTTTTAATTAATGCGAATTTTTTAAGTGCGTGTTTATTTACACGGATTTTCCCCCTACGGGTTCCCAAAAACTCCTTCCCCTTGAGAGTTAACTTGAATGCACTTTTAAAAAGTGACTCGACCTTATAACGGTCAAAATGTCAGACCTTATAACCAGACCCCCTGTAGTCTTACTTTCAGTACACAGGGTGCGCAGTTATCTTGCGAGCACTTATATTGCGAAAATTTCCGCTCGTACGCTTATCTTGCGACTTTTCAGAATTTTATTTTTCAGGATTTATAATAATTATGTGTTAAGCACTGAGCAGTTTTCTTGCGACTTTTCAAGGACAAAGTTAGCAAGATAACTGCGCACCCTATGTATTAAGAAGGGTTTTTTGGTTCGCTATTCTTCACTTGAATCTAAAACTTATTTGCGACGTAAAACCAATATTTTTTTATTAAAGTGGAACGAAGCGATAACTGGCATGTACGATCAGTGTTTGGAAGTACTGTATGGCCGGTTCATTAGGAAGACCCCGTCCTAAATCAAAGGCCGACTCTCGAGAAAATCCTGAAATTTGCCGACATGCCCTGGCACGAATATGTCATGGAACATGAAAAACACATGGAAGCCATCTCACTATCAGCCGTCGAGAAATCTACAGATCAGGTAATTTTAAGCTAGATTTGACGGCGCCGACTGAATTGGTACCATGTCTGAATGGTCGAATTGGTCTAAAGGGAATCCGTCATAAAAAAAGGAAACTGGATATAGGCAAAAGTGGAGAAAGGGTAAAATGAAAAAAGGGTAATCCGATGAACATTATTGACCAAATTATGTACAGTTGTGGAAGCCTAATCGTAACAAGATATTCTAATCGTAACACTTTTTGCAAAATTTTGGGATATAAACGGTTAACTGTAATCGTAACACTTTTGCTGTATACAACCCCTATATATGTATAGGTATCTGTCAATTACAACTATTTTAAATTGGATCAAGGCAAAACTGAATAGCGTTAATTAGATAAAAGAAGAAATAAATAAAGTGTAAATTGGATAAAGGCAAAAATGAATAAAGTGTAAATTGGATAAAGGCAAAAGTGGATTACAAGTAAAAATTGCGTCGGATTCCCTTTTCGACTATTAAGGCCTGATACAAATTCAGTCGATATAAAATTAACCTTTGAACAAATATAATATAATATTTGTGAATATAAGTAATATTTTATTAGGCTGATTCAACGGATTGGTGTCGAAAAGAAAATCAAAACAGAAGCTATTTATCCAAAAGCTCAGTAAAATGACGAACCAAAGTTTCAGTGGTGACTTCAGTATCGCAAATACGATAGATTCTGGCGGATCAAAATTTCAGTGGCGACTTCAGTATCACAATTACGTTAGAGTATGGCGAATCAAAATTTCCAGTGGTGACTTCAGTATATCAGACTCTTCCTATAAAACAGGCTAGTATATTTTTTTCAAATAACCACAGAACTACCAAGCTGAATTTGTGAATGAAATTTATTCACTACAAAAGGCTTACTAGCCTGACAAACTAATTGTTTCGGACACCTTTATGGACCTTTTATTATAATAATTTGTTTGAATATCACGACATATTTATAGAAAGTTGGTTGTCAAATCTCCATGTGTTTTTATAGTATTGTTAAATGGGAGTTGGTATAGGTATCGGCCGGAACTATTTGGGGGTGACAGCAGATCCGCTCTAACCAACAAAGGCCATTCCGGTTCGCATCGAGAAATACAAATTTCTATTAACCAATACTTTACTATCTTTATAAAATGTATATATGGGATGTTAGTTTATAGATATTTTGAATTGGATAGGTATCGTCCGGAACTATTGGGGGTGACAGCAGATCCGCTCAAACCAACAAAGGCCATTCCGGTTCGCATACTTCTATTTATTTCAATATAGGGAATTTATATGCCATAAATACATTTATAGTAAATAGAATTATAGTATATGTGGGATGTTAGTTTATAGCTATTTTGAATTGGATAGGTATCGTCCGGAACTATTGGGGGTGACAGCAAATCCGCTCAAACCAACAAAGGCCATTCCGGTTCGCATACTTCTATTTATTTCAATATAGGGATTTATATGCCATAAATACATTTATAGTGAATAGAATTATAGTAAATATAACGTTACTAATACAATTAACGACTAAATATGTCATGGTAGTTGAAAAATAATTATAATAAAAGTAAGTATATTATAGTGTTATTTAACTTCGTGCCAATTGGTGGTAGATATTTAATCAAACTAGAACATTGACAGAAAAATTTGTTCACGTAAACCGACAAAGTATATCTATTTTACGTGGTGCAGCCNNNCGTCTATTTTCTAAGGTTTTACGGTTCGGTGTTATACTTACATAATTAATTTTAATTACGCCTCAATCCGACGCAAACTACTAAATCTCATTAGTTTAATCGGTTAGGAGCCGACGTTTGACTAATAATGGAATTATTGCAAATAAATCATCGGTTTAGTCTCGGCGGGTAACCGTGTAGGCCCCAAGTTCGCGATGTTTGACCTTTGATATGCGATAATAACCATTCTAGTGTACGGGATTTAGCGCAGTCTGTGTTTGTTGATGGTTTAATTAAGATCAATTACCTAAGTATTAGGATAAGCCCGCAAAAGTTAACCAGACAATTCTGATGTTGACCTTGCGGTTTAACACATAGGTCAGGTAGTAGCCATTACAAAAATTTAAACAGCTCTCGAAGTTGTCGTTTGATTTTTGTAATATTTCACAAAGTTTAGGTCGGTACTCTTTACTAAAAATGTCAGAAAATTTAAGGAGTTATCGTTTGATTCTTATAATTTTTTGTTATTGGTTTAGGTGAACAAATTGTTCGATTAATGTTCTAGTTAATCAAATATCTAGTCTAAATTCGAATTATTTTGACCAAATTTCTCAAATATATTTTGTTTGTAAAATATTCTTGTTTCTCAATTTCGTTTGAAATGTTTTGGACATTTTAACCTTAAGGCAATTTCTCGCGACGGAATGTGGCCACTTCCTAAAACCTGAAATTGCTTTCATAGTTATAGTTATCCATAGTCTATATTTATATTTTCATAGTTTATATTTATAATTTCATGTTTGTTCATATATCCGGTAGTTCTGTGTGTCTTTATTTCAGATCACTCATGATTTTGGTGCAATTTGTACCGACGAATTGCCGCTAATTGTCAACATATGGAAACTTCATTATGGAAATTACGAATACATTACTACGTTGGAGTCGATTTATATTGGAGTTACCTTTTATTGTTATAGGTTTATATGGAATCCGTATTTATTATCCTTATTATCTATCTGATGCGAATTAATAAGTTTTGCTTGATACATTAATATTTTTTTTTTCAAAAATATTAATTAATATTTATATAAAACATATAACAAAATTATATTTATGATTCATAGGGGTTCCGACCCTCAATTTTTTGTTTATATTTTTGTAGTAAATATCTTACAATTTTATGATCAATTTGCTACGTGTTTAATTGACGCCTTTGCGAACAATTTCAAAAAGGACGTCTACGTTTGACACGGGTCTTTTTGTAATTCACACAAAGGGAGTTTAGTTTTGGCGGGTAACCGTGTAGGCCCCAAGTTCAAGATGTTTGACTTCTGGCGTGATTTTTTATAAAAAGACAATAGTTGGTTTATCATAAAATTGTTACAGGGAGTTGGTTATAAGGTCAGCCATTTCGACCGTTATAAGGTCGAGTCAGTTTTTTGCACTAAAGTCAAGTCAGTTTTTTGTACTAAGGTCAAGTCAGTTTTTTTGCATTAAGGTCAAGTCAGTTTTTTGCACTAAGGTCAAGTCAGTATTTTGCACTAAGGTCAAGTCTTTTTTTAAGAAGCATGCTTTTTAGTTAAAAAAACTTCGAAATCATGTCATTTAATGTTTTATATAAATATTAAATAAAATTTTTGAAAAACAAAATTATAAATAAGTGTCAAGAAAAACTTATTAATTCGCATTAGAGTGGGAGCGTTATTTATGTTTACACTGCTGAAGATTGCTACAATGTTGTTCATTACATTTTATTTATTGTACATGAAATAAAAGTTCAATTTCATTAAAAAACAACACACGCACATAAAATAATTACTCATCCCACTGATAGGGCATTTTTTTGATGAGTAACTGAATCGCAACAATTTTGTGTACAGTTATACCGCTTGTTGAGAACACTTTTCTGTTTAAATCGTGACTTTTGACCAGTCGTTCGCTAAAGCATGAAAGTCAGGATGTATTATGAGTTATTATGTTTTGGTTTGTGAGTTTGAAATCAAAGATTTTTTTTACAAAATTTTATATGGCGAAGCTTGTCATTATGCAATACTGATTATTAAATCTTTATTTCTAGATATTTTATCAGTTCAACCGGAAAAACTGTTGAAAGTCCCAGACTGGCCAAAATATCTTGAAATAATAATTTTTTTTACAAATTTATATTATTTACCCGAAAAGACTGTTTGTTATTTCGGTTCGTAAGTTTCGTACGTCATCCTCGTCGACAATGTCCTTTGTTTTATTGATAGCGCCCTTTTCATATTTTTAAATAAATAAGTTCTCCGAAAAAATGTAAAATGTGCGCTTTTGTGAAAAAACTGCGAAAATTAAATTCAAAAAAACGTGCGCAGAATAATAGTTTTATTTAAAAACAATACCCAAGAGTTTGGATAGACCAGTTTCATTTTACTCTGACCTTCGTCCGAAGTTTTTGACACGCTCAGAAACCATGCGTCTATATTGTAAAAATGAGTTGAAAAAATAGTTGCTTTATAGGAAAACAAACCTATAAAAATTTTGTAATTTGGGCTTAAGGCGTCTGTCACATCCTCAATTAACTCCTCGATCCCTTTGCCTTGACCGTAATATACTGTTACGTATGCTGAATGTGCATCACGTTTATCCGGATTTTTGGAGTTTGGTTTATCCGGAAAAAAGCGCAATTGAGTGTCTTAATAATTTATATTGATAAATTTGTCTCAAAAAATAAAAATGCATACCCAAGTATAAATGGGGTTGGTTTTTCAAAACACCCAGTTCATTAATCGCTTCAAGTTCATGAGGCTCAAAATCGTCCTCGAGTGATGCTTTTGCACTCGGGAAAAGTTTCTGGAGATTTTCCCGCTCGTGGGGGAAAAAGTTCATTCTAAATTTTATCGCAAAAAGTAAATATACAATCAGATTGTTTCGATGCCCAACCACTTTATGTAAATATCAGTTATTGGGCACGTTTTTACCGATCGTTTTCTCAACGTACACATAACAAGGTATTGACATAAAATGTCGACTGTATATTACAAATCAAATATGTTCATTGTTAACAATAAAGGGTTCTACAGTGATTAAATCATCAGCTGATAGAAGTTAAATATTTTGAATATTATAACGTGATATTATAACGAAAAAATTTTAAAATTCAAATATTTAACCGGCCTACTCGCATCTTCAAATATATCGGATTAATTGTTCGCTTTTCGGTAGATTTTGTTGTCGCACTACCGACCCGATGGTCAACAATAATGCGATTAAACTTTGCCATTTTGATTTGATTTTGGAACAAAGCCGTTTCGTAATCATGACGCTCAAGTTTGACCGATTTAGGTGTGCCTTTGTGGGAACATTTGACGTCCGACCCATCATTCATAAAATAACATTTAGAGGACAATCCCATGAAAACCCCACTTGAACTTTCGAATTCCTTTTTCAAAAAACCCGGCGTTTTCAAACCGGTAGGTGAATCGTCTGAAAACCAAATTTGTTTTTCTTTGACCCATTTATCACGCATATTTTCCTTCACTAAATCGTCAAGAGAGTCTGCACACATAGAAATGAGAAGACTATCAGTGTCTACAAAAAGTTCAACAAACACTTAAACAATCTTCATTTTTACGTTATGGAAAAAAACGCAAAATTATAGTTTCAAACATAATATAAGGGCACTATCTGAATCGGTCTTTTTTATTTCCCGGTGGACATGTAATTCATCAAAATGTTTTTTTTCCCAATTTTGACCAATTACAGTGCTTAAAAGGGGTGTTATTTTGGCGGATTATCCTATTGCCGGAAAAGAAAAAAGACAGATTCAGACGGTGCCAATATAAGTATACTTGTATTATACTGTATACAGTTGTGGACACAAGAACGTGACACTGTCACTTGCCAAAAACTGTCACGTTCTCATGATTTTTTCGGAAAAAGGTGCATATTTTGTCCACTGTTTTCGAAAATTTTCGGAAACTGTCATGTTCTCGTGTGACGCCTTACTTATACTATAGATATGGGTTTTCTTATTGAACTTTGACAAGATAACATAACCGAAATGTGTCTGGTTCCAAGTATTCGAAAAGTGTGTTAATGAATTTGAAAAACCAGAGTTTCGAAAGTTGATACACAAATAAACTTATGTGTACTTTGAAAATGATAACCATTTTTATAAATGTGATGTTTATATCAATACGTTATGTTTGTGCATTTTCCTATTATATTTCTTTATATGATTAACTTGTGAAGGACATAAAAATTTTTTACAGATATATTTAAACCGATTTTTTTCTGGCGTTTACAAACTAATACTTTATGATACACATTATAAAATGTATTACCCTTTCCTGGAACTTTGTCAACATCGGACCTTTTTTTCTTGACAATCTCGTGAACACCTGTTTGAAATTCTGTAATTAGTTCACGCTCGTTTTCCAAAAGTGGTGTGCGAATATGCCGCCTTAGATTTTCCCTTTTCGCGAAAGAAGTTTTACGGTGATGACTCAAATTGAGCCCAAATCGGCCAACACATGAATTGAGGGTAAATTTTGCGCGTTGCCCAAGTGGTGCATTATTTCCGACCGACTGAATTCTGACCTTGACCATCTCGTCGACGAAAGATTGAAATGGCCGACCCGGTATATATTGAATTGCCCAGTGAATTTGGGTGACTTTCATACCAATATCGAGATAAAATTGAATCAAAGGACTGGCAACAATTAATTCCGTCGCGTTCCAGGTCAATGTCATACATTCTTGTGGGAATTTTCGATTATTTTCTTGTGCTTGTTTTCTCATTGCATCTGACAACATGTCTTCCGTTATATCTGCTTTTCGGAATATGAAGGGGAAATTCATCCTCTTATATTTTTCGATGATACTTGGTGGCGTCATCAGGTCAATTTTTAAAATGCCGAAAAATGATCCTTCTTTCACAGCGGACAACAACATTTCTTCTGTTATGTTAGATTTACCGACAAATTGGCTCAACGTTGATGTATATGACACTCTTTTTTTGAGTTTCGACCACTGACAGCTCCTGATTATGTGCAATTCATCTAATACAGTTTGGAGTTGAGCAATTCTTTGATAATCTTTCAAAATTTCTGCGCGTGTTTGCACACTTTTGCAACAATTGAGAGGACACTCGTGCCATCGGCAACCTATTTTAAAAATGGGTAATTAAATATGTTTTTAAGCTGAATTTTTAATCCTTAAAATTATTAGTTTTTTTCAAATAAGCCACAACGTACCCATGTATTCGAAGCCTATCGTATACGGCGAATCATGTTCTTGAGGTAGTTCTACATATCCGTCAAGATGATATCCGGCAATTTTTTTCTCGCCGAAGTTTAAACTATGTTGAATTGTGGCATTGAACGGACACCGAGAATTGACATACTCTAACCACTCAATGGCCTCCATTGATGACTTTTTGCCGCTATCATGCAGAGATCGCATAACGAAAACGTCGGCATTTTTTTCAAAATATATTCCGGGTCCGGTTGGTAACATTTGCTGGAAAACAAACGGATACTAGAAAAAATAATGTGACTACTCAAAAAAATTATGTCATAATATCGTACCAAACTATTAAAGTCGTAAAAGACCATATTTTTGTATGGTTGACCATTTGGGGCGTCATAGACGCAATCGGGATATTTTCTTTCGACCGGATTAACTTCTATCATACGGTGTAGAACCATACACATACCACCAAAAAGTTGGCTAGGTAAATTTTATATCAAAAATAAGAAAAAAAACTGTAACTCGGTGTATGAGGGTTAAGTGAAAAAATTACCTTCTGATTTGCTTGTTGAGGTGACCAAATTTATCCGAAAATGAATAGATTGGACAAGCTTCGCGGTCATAATAATTGTACGCAATTCGTTCTGCGATACCAGGTAACTATTAGGAATTGTCTTACGTATTTTCACAAAAAAATTGAAAGATTGAATATTTTTCGCCCTTATCCCGCCCACGTATTTAAACGTATGATAACAAAAGTGACTAGGATCAAAAGCGAAAAACTAGACTTGTCTTTAAAAAGTTTTAATAACGTACGCTCATTGACTCATGTATATTTACGCTCCATTGAGACAGAAAACCCTCAGCGTATTTTTGTATACTTTCGCATAACACTCTGGTATCGGTCAGATTGTATTCTCGCAAAAAATCGAGCATATTGAAGCACGTACTCGCGTAAATCCTTTTGGAATGTTCATATTTTTCGGGTGACGTATGCAAATACTTCAGAAGAAATTTTTCACTGTTGACCATTTTCGCACATAAGGAGGATTCACGAATTTCGAATATTTCCGTAAACTCGCTCAAATTAAATCCAAAATAATTCCCAAT
Source organism: Oikopleura albicans (assembly GCA_004367875.1). NCBI lineage: Eukaryota > Metazoa > Chordata > Appendicularia > Copelata > Oikopleuridae > Oikopleura > Oikopleura albicans. Next base: position 15,378 of record SCLG01000809.1, read on the forward strand.
GTCCGTTAATGTTACAAATGCTCCGTTTTCAATTCCCAAAGAAACTTCTTTATGAAACTCCTCAACTATTTTCAAGTTGGAAACTTTTAAAAGTGAGCTTTTGAATTCGGAATAATGAGGGAATGTCGTCGAATCAATTATATCATTTATTGACGTCCATTTTTCATAAGGAAAAATTGACTTGGAAATTGAGGTTACTCCACAGCTTTTGGCAAAAGCGTCTAAAAGTATGGCATAAAAATCACTAATCGAATAAGTACCTACTCACCTAAAGACATTGGACATGAAAAATTCATAAAATCCCGGAAAATTATGTATCCATACCGGATCTCCATATATCCTGTACCCCGTTTCACACAAGTCATTTTTCCAAACAATTGTTCGTTTTGCGAAAATAAGTCCATTAGAGGGGATAGTAACACGTTTAGGTCGTACCGCTCTTAAAAGGCATTTATATTATCTAGTTCATAATAATTACAGTTCTTACCCCCATTCCAGCTGTATGTCCGCAAAGAAAGTAGGTCTTTTAAAAAACGGATTTTTTTGTGGACAATTGATTTTTCAGATGGCGTTGATTTTTTAAACTCGAATGTTTTCATTATTTTGTAGTATTTGTCCAACCCTTCTTTTATTGACTCAGGTAGGGTCTCTACCATTTGAAGCCGCATTTTTACCAAAGCTGTATAAAATTCCGAAACTAAATATTTGAGACTCTCGGGCGACATATCTCGCCTATAAAAAAATATATCGCGCTCACTGCCAAAATTGCAGGAAATTGCAATTGTAGCTAGTTTATGAACAGACATAATTCCCGCAATTTGCGTATTTTCATTAGGTGACATTAAAGATTCTATATCATAGGTGCAAAAATTCATATTTTGGAAATCTACTGACGGAATGATTCCCTCATTATAAAGGGACTCTCGGATAGTATTGACAGGTTTTTTATACTTCGTTTGCTCATACAAAATTTGCGTTTCATTCCGGCAAAATTGATCATGTGCTTTCCACTTCTGATAGTTGTTTGTACCAAAAAAACAAAATTTGTGCTGGCAACCAAAAAAACTCAAACAACCTACGTCGGCAATATAAATAATTGTGTGATGCGTGAGAATTGTTTCAAATTCTTCAAAATCGGGAAGTTCGAGGACCATTTTTTTCTTCCAATAGGAATCAAATAATTTTTTCGAAATGTTTTGTTTGCCTTTTTTGGAAGTTGACCAAAGTTGTATACCAAGACCGAAAAGTTTGTAAAATCGGGAAACATCTTTTAATTCAAATTCATTAGTCCCCCATTTCTCTTCGTACTCAATTACTTTTTTCATAAACGTTGGACCGACAAGTTTTGGATGTAATTCTGTGACAACCGCTTGGAATAATGTCATTTTCCTACGTGGTCTAATATGAGAACACGGTTCATATTTGTGATGTGAGGTAAAACTTTCAATATCTGAGATTAAAGATATATTTGTTAAATTAGGGTTCGCAAATTGGTCAAATATGTGGCTGAACAGATCTAATCTATTTGGCGAGTTTTTGTTCTGATTGTCCGAAAAACTTTCCCACGATAATAACAGCGGGCTGCGACGATCTTTTTTTGTCCAAACAAATATTTTCAGGTTTAAACTTTGTTCAATAGCGTCTATAGTTGACAAAGAAACAACACTGCCAAAGGTGTCCAAATAAGGTTGAATATCTAATTGATTTTTCAGACGTTGAATAAATTTTTTACAATTTTTATTTTGCCCAAGAGACTCTCTTATTTGACTTTCTTCTCGATATCGTTTATAAAATTCTATACATTTGTAGAAATCTGTTGAGTCGCCGCTAAACCGTACAAGCATGGCGGCAAATCAAAATAATTCAAACGAGATTCACCAATTAAAGTAGAGAGTCTAAGTACTAAATGATTTTATAAAAAAATAAACTTATGTAGCTCGCTCGTGGGTTTTTTACGAGAGGAGAACGAGAGCAACCGGTCAAAAATATTGTCGCTCAATCACGTGAGTATAACTTATTTATTTTACCACACCAACCAGGTACCATATGCAACCGTGATTAAGACCATCAAAGAGCTCGAGAAGAAATTGAAATCATCAAAAAATGAAACACGATTGAAGGAAGCTAAAATCGGTTTGCAGAGCGCTGCCCTTTTCAAGTTACGAAGACGTGTCAGACGAATGGAGAATATAGAAAGTAATATGACAGAAGAATGATCTGAAAATTGATGTTTTTCACGTGGTTTATTTCATGTAATTTGTTTTTGGAAGAATACCAAGAAGTACACTACATGCAACTAATACATTATTCCACAGTAACGTCTTGATTTCTATCAATCACCAGTTTTCGTTCATAGATCGGCACCCAAATAAGAGCTTGTTTTTTATCTTGAATCTTCGAGAATTTTAACTTCAATTGTAACATTCCCTCGAATATTTTCATTTTTTCCAAGTTAGCGACAATTAGAAAATTACTTCTGAAGTCCCTATATGACATCACACCACTTGACCATGGATTTAAATATCTGAAATAATAATCTCAGAGCCCGCATTTGAGGTTAATAGTTGTTAACCTGTTTGTCTGTTTGAGATAATTTTGATAAAATTCAACCATTACAGTCCCATTTCCAGTTAAAGGGTGGCCGGGAATAGATTCGTGATCTATATAGACTTTTATAATTTTGCAAAATAATTTCGGCCTACTCACCTATAACCAAATTAAAGCTTTCCAAGTCACCTTTCACAAATTTTGTTAAAGAAAGATCCTCACTTCCACTCAAACGTTCCAATGAGGAAAAAGCAAAAATAATGTGGCGCGGTAATTTACCCTGTAGAAGGTTTATGTCAAAATTAGCCAAACCGCCGTCAAGAACCGTTCTTCTAGTAACATAATCTAAGAATGGTATTTCTATGTTTGAACTGCTAATTCGCGACATTGTTTGTTCTAATTCCATAGAATACGCATAATATACTGACAACACCGGATTTTTTATTGGGATAGTTGTTTCGTTATAAACTAACGCATAATCAACTTTCGTGTTGTCTGTTATATGTTTACATTCAAGCTTATCAGCCACTTTGATAAGAGCAAATGATGAAGGCGCCCTATGTAATCTTATAGCCACATTAATTTGAGCCGGAAGGCAGCTAGTGGTTAAACTCAGACCATGATTTAATTGGACGGAAAAGTAGTAGCGTTTCCACGGAACTAAATATGTTTTGCCACTAATTTCGACTTCTTTATTAAAAAATTCTGCAGCATCGTGTCTGTTTAACCGAGGCATAAGTCGAATTAACTCTGATTTATCCAAACAAAGTGGGTCAAACCAGCCATTTGTGTCCATTGTATTTGCGACAAAACTGTCATCATATGTAACTTTGCCCAACACAAAACTCGATATTGCATAATCAAGATTAGTAGATTTTCGAGTTATAGCTTCATGTTCAATAACAATTTCAGCGTTTTCGAATAACTTGCTTACACAATCGTTGTCTAGCACATAATTATCAGGTAGTTCAATTTGTAAAGATAACTGGGTGTCGCAAAATTTTAAGAATCGCTTATCTTGACCAAGATTGAACTCTAAGGTGTTTTAAAAAAGAGATTTTAAATGATAATATAATATTTCTGATGTAAATTTTTAATTTAACTCGGCAAAAATGTCTACAATTTAGAATCTCTAATTTTATTGTTAAAAAGAGCCGTGACTTGAATAACCTTAGCGTCTTCCACGCCTTTTTCATCATTCAAATAATTATTCGAAAATTCTAACATTTTATTTTACTTTTTCGTTTTATTATTAAAAAGCCAAAGGTGTTATGCAAAAAAGAGCACAGAAATTTTAAGAGGAGCGATGACGTAACACTATTTTTGTTTACATTGATGACTCATTTCCGAGAGTGCACGTGCAGATTCTTTTTTGTGAATCATTCATAATATTTGCACAAAATATCAAAGATGAGGGCAGAGGGGTCAATTGACCTTTGTTGACTTTTTTGACGAATCAGTTCTCGTAATTCTAACGTGTTCTGCATGACCTTGACGACACCATCTGTCCAAATTTTATATTGACCATTCCTTATTTCAAGAAGTTCAATGCCGATTGAGTCGCTAAAATCTTGGCCGCCGGTGAGGACTTTTTTCCATTCCCCTGGGGGTTTTATTTCGCATGTTACCCAGGAATACAGAAAAATGAATTCCTGCAGCAAAGTTCGACTTTCCGCAACATTAAGGAGATCCGCTAATCGTAGGTGATAGAAGTTGCCGCTGAGTTTTTTAACCAAAAACCAGCCCTTTTTTTGACCTGAAAATATTTCGGTTAAACAAGTTTTAAACAAATATCTAATATAACGTGTAATACATTTTACTGATTTTGACCTTGAGGGTTAAGATACGAAAAAATCCTATTTAAGCCTTTTTAACCCTTAAACCACTTATTTATTATGTGTATAAATAATGTAATATTTTGAAATTAACGTACCGTGTATAACCATGTCAAAACCACCCAGTGTTCGAAATTGTGCACATAATTTTGAATGTCCGCGTTTTGAGTTCACTGGGTCAAGTGGCTCGTATTGATAGGTTTCTAAAAGACGACACTTCTCATCGCGAACTTCTTTTTCCCACTCAGCGTAATAACTCATTTCAATTGTATCGCTCATGACCTTCAATAGCCAAAATTGTATTGAAAATATCTTCAATAATCAAACAGTTTTTTTGTTTGTCGGTTGAAAATATTTTGCAGAAATCACATAAAGTGCGCCCCGTTACCGTCCTATAGTAAAGAAACGCCACTGCATATTAACCACACTGATCTGACTGATCGCTTTGTAACTGTGGAGTAATTTTGAATGATTTGTTGTAAATATGGGGCCGCAAAAAACACCGCAAAGTTGAGTGAAGCCCGTCGCTTCCGAGATGGCCCGCGCTATCCATTATTTCGACCGACGTGTTTGACATGTAGACAGATAACCAATGCTCGTACGCCAAAATAATAATAGACACCGGTAAACTCAGCAATTTAACATCTTTGAGCTGGCTAAGTCGAAATACACCCCCAAAATGTGAGAGAGGCTTAGCGACGGCTTCTATTTTTCCGGCGTCCATGTTTTCGTTTGCGTCTTTTTCGACGTTTACCGCCTTTTCCTCGTAACGGTTTTGGAATATAACGCGTCTTACTTAAAACTTGTATGATTTTATATTTGGCGCAAACTATTAGTCACTTACCACAATCCTAATCGGGCCATCTTATTCAAATGCCAATACGACTTGAAAATATAATATGTCTGCTAAATTGATACCTTCTAAAGTAAATACTACACTACGTGGGCGCGAGCAATCCACTTTCCACAATTCTATTTTTTGTGTATTCAACACCAATTGGCCGTTGTTTATATAATGACTCATCAAAACTCCATCCGCGTTGTACATATCCTGTTCGATCAGGTTCGTTTTCAAAATAATTGGTGAATCATCACTGTTTGACGTCATTATTGTTAAACTTGATAATGACACGCGCCCATTGGCATCTAACTCTAGATTAGGTAACTGCCATGATAGTTCATCTTTTTCGGAAAAATTGAAATTTGGCATATTCGTATTAAGTTGCAGGAATCTCATGCCGAATTACTAAATTTAGCTCCTTCTCGTAATAAAAACGTGGTTGTTTTTCACCTTCAAGATTTTCAACGTTATAAAAACAGACAGAACCGTCGTTGTGCTTTTCGCTTATTTTATAGAGCTCTTTGGTCCACGAAGGCTTATATCCCTTGTCAAACACGTTCTTTTTAAGCGGCAATCTCACTATGTTTCCAATTTCAAATTTACAGTCAACTGGGGGCGTACGCGAGCCATATAATTTTTTAAATACAATTTGTCTATTTTCGAAAGACACGTCATTAGGAGCCATTCCAATACTTCGATTCACGGTATTATTTATTGCAGTTGATAGTTTTTGTAGCACATCAATCCACTTCACTGTATTATTCTCGCTAAAATACCGTTCAATTCTTGTTTTGAGGGTTCTAATGAACCTTTCGACAATAGACGCTTTTTTCGGCTCTTTCAAAGTGAACATTACAAGGCCGTATTTTTCAATTAGTATACGATATATAGCTTGGTGTTTGCTGTGAAACTCATTGCCCTGATCCGAGGCAAATTGGGTTGGCTTAAATGGCATCGAACTGATTATATCGTCCAAATTTTTGGCAGACTCTTCTGCTGTAGTAGTTTTCATTGGCCTTACCCAATTTTTCCGCGAAAAGCAATCAACCACCGCCAATATATATTTGTATCCTTTATTATGAAAGCCGTAATTACGGTAAAAGATTGTGTCAGCTTGAATTAGAGTAAACGGCCCTCCCACAAATACCTTCCTGCGTTTAAATTTATGATATTTTTGTTTGTGTCGAGAAATTGACTCCTTTTGTAGTATAAATTTTCGCAAATCCCCACTGTAGGCACTTGGAAAATGCGGATCAGTGTATAATTTATTGAGAATCTCCTCTTTGCTTAACTGCCGCTCCGGAGTCGCTCGATTCCTTACCGGTTCGGCTTGATTCAGGCTCTGATTCGTCACCTGCTGAGCTATCGGTAAATTCACTTGATCCACTTGACCCACTTGATCCTGACCCTGAACTGAGATCCTGTCGGAATCGGGCCGATTCCTTGGGTTTCTTGGCCGATCGTTTTCGTTTTTTCTTTTCGTTTTTTTGTTTGGCGGATAATAAAAGTCGTTTGACCGAGCCAACTTTCTTATCCGTTTCGGCCGGTCCGCCATTTTCTCCGGTTGGTGTTTTTAGTTTACCGGTAAATTTTCTATCGTCTCGGGAAACTTTACCTTTGTCACACAATTCCTTTATTAGGTTGTACTCAACAAGCGCGAAAATTCCCATTATTTTATTTGTATTATTTTTATGACGCGCGAGCTCTGACTCAGCGCCTTTGATCTCATAATAATAATTATGTAAATATTATTGAAGTCAATAACAAGCGTACAAGTGCGGGTGCTCGCTTATTCATAAAATCAAAAACATGGAAATTGCCGGTCAACTTCAAAATTTTGCTTTTTATCACAGTTCTGAGACTATTTACATCACCGCGGAAGTTTTAGAATATCGAATAATTGAGGAGAATAACAAATATATTAATAATTTCAAAATTATTGAAGTTGGCCAAAAACTAAATTTCAAGTATACGGGAAACGACCGTTGTGAAGTGTTAAAACTCCTAGAACAACGAGTGTTGGTTATTACAGTATCCGAGGTTGAAAAGGCAAAAGATTCAAAATCTACTCCAAAGTACCTAGTCGAAAAAATCCGAAAATGCGACATATTACAGGTGAGAATTATAAAAAGCCCGTAAAACTTACCATAAAATTAGTCGATGAATTATTTATAAAAATTAAAAACTTTTAGGGTCTCTAGTGAAAACGGCAAAATTCCATCACCCGGCCAGTATAATAATAAGCGGTAGTTCGGGCGTGGGGAAAACCTCAATGGCACTAGAACTTGTACGAAATCAAAATTTTACAAAAGAAATCAAAAATCTGTATTACTTTGGCTGTACCGGGAACCGGGCAGATGAACTCAACTGGCATTGTATTCTACCCGATGTCGCAGTTACTTATTCCGAAGGTCTACCGACAACCAACTTTTTCTCGAATATTAAGAAAAACAGTCTCGTGGTCATTGATGACCAATACGAAGACGCTATAAATTCTGCAGAAATTGCGCGCGCTTTCAAAATAGACCGAAGACATAATAAGTTTTCGATTGTTTTGATTACCCAGGTACTAATTTTTTTCTAATTCTAATTAATAACAAAAAAAATTAAGAGTCTCTATGAAAAAGGCAAAAGTTGTAAATCAATTAGAAATAATTGCGAAATCTTCATATTATTTAAAAATTATGGGTGTGTGTTGAAATTAAAAATGTAAAATACAAATATTTATGTACATTTAACAAAAAATTGTGATCTCAACACAAGTCAAAGAGACGCGAAAACTAACTCTCGATTGACGAGTCAATTGGACCTTAAACAGCGTTACCTACGGTGCATGAAAGACGTTGTAAAAGTCAAGCACGGTTATTGTTTGGGATTTTAATTTAATCAAAAAAAATCCACGACTCTAAGGTAATGTAACTACGCGTAATTATGTAAAATTATTTTTCGCCAAAAACCTAACGAATTTTATCAGTGGTTTTCCAGGTTTTTTTCATTAGTTCATTAAGACAAAATAATAATTAAAATCCACTCAAAGTGTCATAAACAACTCTCCTTTTGTCCAGAGCGAGGATTTGCGTGTTTCATTTAATATATTCGGGGAGTTTGATAAGTTCGGCCCATTTCCCCTATTTTATACTGACGAGTAAATAAAACAACTTTATGTGTCAATATAGTATTTCCTTTTATTTTAATGCAAAACTTATTCAAATAACACAGTATTGTGAAGTGATGAAGAGCATTCAGTACACATAAAGGGTCTCAAATATAAGGACACTCAAATTTAGCAAAGTAAATCAAATATACAACTAGCACGTATAATGAAAACAATTGAAAATCCGATTGTTTTTAGTGTAATTTTTTGCATTAAATGAGCTTTCTTTTGCACATTCGAGACTTCTGGTAGATAATTGTCCTAAGCGCAAAAAACCTATGCAAACATAGAGATATACAGTCAGGGGTCTCTCAATCTGAACCTGTTTTATGTTTATACTTATTAACGTAAACGTGTTAAAAAACCTGTTTCAGAAAACTCTTCAAAATATAATTTGAGAAGTTTTTCAAAAATTAAAGTCTGTAAAAAACGTGCCCACTAATACATATAAAGTTCACATCGAGAGACCTCTGGTCGTAGGTCAAAAATAATGTAACATTTTTGATAACAAGGCAGGTTTTTGTCCACCTTTTGGACTAAACCTTAACACGGTGTTAATGATTGAAACAAGTGAGGTATAACAAATTTCGCTTGAATATCATAAGGCAGTCGTATTTTGCACCAAAATACTAGTTCATGTCAAAAATATGTAACCGTGGAGTTTTAGAAAGAATTTTTGCAAGGCGAGTGCTGAATGAAAATTAGCGCGATAAAAATAGAAAACAAATGAACCAGCATATTTATGCTGAAAGGCGGGCGCAGCAGTGTATAATTGTTATATGGCTTGAATTGGTATTAAGTATTTACTGAATAACTTCTAATATGAATAAAGGAGTATATGAAGAAAATGAAGCTTGACAAATGTTTTGCGGAAAAATAATTCGGATTTAACATTTAAACCCGAAAATGACTTTATACCAAATCAAACGGTGCCATAATATGAACTATGCAATTATACAAACGTTTCGCTATTTTCGGTTTTCTGGTCATCACTCTCAGAGGACGAAATTCCCACGTTTGCTAGAGGATTTACTGGCGCATAATTAACTGGCTCGCGTTGGCGCAAATTGTACGCACGTCGACCGGGTCGAGGCGTTGCGGGTTGGGGTGGCTGTGTTGGCGCAGTCATTTCGTCCAAAGGGCTATGTAAGACTGCTTGAGTATCCAGTGTCGATCTCCCAGATTCCAGTGGTTTACCAGCGGAAAATACCCCCGGCGCGTTGATTAAGTCCTCAGTCAGATCTGAAAATAATTTTAATTAAAAATTTCACTCAATAAGTTTTTTTGGAATTCTTTTGAATCCCCGTAAATTTCCACAAATTTTTGAAAACCCTAATTGGCGAAACTAACGGTAATTTATTTTCACAAAATTATAATTAACTCATCCCGAACTTAAAAGTATTATTTTTGTAATCTATCTACAACACAAGTCGTTTAGGAGTTAAAACTTACTTTAAAGCTTATTTGATTTGTCCTCATCAATTTTTCCGCCTTTGTCTTTTGCATTTCGGCGAGATTTTTTCGGTTTTTTGGCCGAAATTGGTGAAAACTGTTGCCAAAGATCTCGAAGTTTCGACGGCGATTTGGAAGACTTATTAGTCGGTGACGACATATCTATAAAAATATATTAACAGAACTGAAATCATGTTAAATTTTAAAAATTATTTTCTAATTTTATGAAAAGAAATAACATACGATCCTGCAATTTTACCCACTATCATTAAAATATCAAAAGTATCCCAATGTTTGTCCTTATTGAAAATTATGTAATTGGGAAAAATATTTATAGTTCAAAGCTTTTTTTTTAACTTGGCAAACGAAAATTAACGTACCCATTGACAATTCTTCAAGTTTTGTTTCGTCGAATTCAATATCCAGCGCTGTCTTGAATGCGTCGTCCGTATTGCCATTAAGAAGGTCTGAAAAGATAAATAATACTTGAAAATATAACTAATTAGATAATAATAATGGAACATTTATATTCGTGTATTATTTTTTTTCAAAGCCAGACAATTTTAAAATGATTTTGAAAATAATCAAGGTCAATTTTTTTTCCAAAAAGTATCTTAACATGTTATATAACACCAAGGATAAAAAAACGAATCTGTTCAGTTAGAAAAAATGTATATCAAAGATTTACCTTGCGTGTTCGCAATTGGCTCAAGGATTGCCGCCGACGTTTCGGGCACGCTTTGATCCAAAATTCCAGGAATTTCATCTCCCGAAACTGTTTTATTGGCCTTGTGTGCCGCTCTTTGTCGATCCATCATTTTGTTGATTGGCTCGTCAGGCGTGATATCACTGTTGTGGCGTTCAATGCGTTTGGGAGTTAAACCAGTTTCTTGAATTCTGTTGAAGATTGAAGGACTCACTGGCCTGCGTGACTTCTTTTTGGGGAGAATTCGGTAGCTCAGAATTTTGTTTTTTCGAGTCGGTTTTGGAGCAATAATTTCAGAATCTTAAGGAATAATCATCAAAAAATAAATTAATAACATTAAATTAGCAAGTGTACTTAGCTAACCTCCAAAAAATTTGATGAAAAAAAAAATCTCATTAACCTCTAGGCGACCAACGCTTCAATTATATACAAATTATTTTGGTTATTCGTTTTACATGAGTTTCCGCCGTTTTTTTTACGTATTTTTAGATACCCAAACTCAAATTTTTTTCCGCACGTTAAAAATTTTAACCTCTAGGCGACCAACGCCTCCATTACAAAAAAATTATTTTGGCTACTCAGCGTTTTACATGAATTTCCGCTGTTTTTTCTTGCGTATTTTTTAGATAGCCAAACTCGAGTTTTTTTTCCGCACGTCAAAAATTTTAACCTCTAGACGACCAACGCCTCCATTATAAAAAACTTATTTTGGCTACTTAGCGTTTTACATGAATTTCCGCCGTTTTTTCAAGATAGCCAAACCGTCAGACGGACATATAACCCTTGTCAAGTTTCGTTCATTTGAGCTTTTTCATGAAAAACGAGAAAAAATATAGCGACATTTTGGAAATTATCATAATAAAACTAACCCGGGCAATAGTATTCAATATAAATTCATAAAAAAGTGGAAAATTGTAAAAATAAGTATACCTATTTGGACAATCTCAGTCCTGTTGGTTGTGTTGAGTAGTTCTAGCCCAGTATTGTTCATCCGATATTGAATAGCCCGACGTTTAGCCATTTTTCGAACAATAAATACTCCTACGCCGACAATTGTAACAGATCCGACAGTGATGGATACAGAAAAAGCCACAATACTATTACCGGTCTCAACCTCTTCAGAATCTGCAATTGTCATTGACGGGGCGGTGGTTTTTTCCAAAATGTTATTTATAAATACCGAGCTGTAGTCCCCAAATTCAGCAACAATATCAACGATGCCGATTTTAATTTCGGAACTTGTCTGAATTGTTTCGGCCATAGTTGTCTGCGGCGCAGCAGTAGTCTCGTCAGACGAAATCGGTTGAAAATAGTTCCAGTAGTTTGATCCGTCACTTAGGTCGATAGGAATTTCGTCAAATGATGACTGCCCTTCCTCAATATTCCGTTTGATATCATACCAACTGAGACCACTAGAAATTCGAATGACTCGATCGAAGTCCACACCAAACACATTTGATTCGCCCGATCCGCTGCCACTGCCGTCAGTAACATATGCTTTTAGAAAAGTTCAGAATTAACCCATAAAAATTACAGTACCACTACCTAATACGGACACCAATATAATTGTTCATATGTATACATTTCGTAAAATGAAATTAAATAATGTTACCGCCGCTTAAATTGAGATTTTCGCATATATAATTTGTAAAATTATATGTTAAATAATTTTGAAAACATAAGTTAACATAAGTACGAAAACTACAAAAAGGACAAATAAAAAATAAAAATACCGTGAGAGTTTTTTTTTGTAAACACGGCAAAAAACAGTACATGCAGTCGCCAAGGTTTTTTGATGAAAAATTTAAACAGAAAATTAATCGTTTCTTAGCACACTGTTGTATACGAAAATATCAATAAATCGCATCATTTATACCATAAAGACGTCGTTAGGCAAAATATTAAATAAATAACAAAAATAGCGGAGAGATTATAAATACGATCAGAATAATTTATAGGTAAACGTCGCAGATTTTTACCGAAAATTGAAAATGAAAATATATCCTTACTTAGGACACCCCTTGTATATCATAATACCTTTGCATATTACCCAATAGAATAATTATATTGAACTTCTCCCTTTCGCAATTTCAAAGGCCGAACCTTCTAAGCCACTTCCATCTGTAGTATCGGCTAGGGCCGCTAGGCCTGCCGCCACGAGTAGCAGAATACACAGCATTAGATCTGACTAAACATTTTTTTTTATTTATTCTACTAAAACCTGTTTTGTTTTGTAACAATTGTAACAAAAATCTCGCGGAAATCTCGATATTTACCTTCAAATAAAACTTTAGTCTTTTCTCGGCGCCCGCAGAAAAAGAAATGATTGATTCGACGTGTGTTGAAAAAAAAAATGAAAAAATTGTCCACCAGCGTGCACGTGTTACTACGCTATTGCGCCGACGCGCCAATAAGATAACTAGATTCAAAAAAACGAGAAAATATTCAGCCAATTATAAGAAATCTATTTTTTGACTTGATTAAACGCGAATAATCAACCTGCGAATGGACGAAGTTGCTGAACCTCTACAAGCCCCCTTAGAGATATCCAAAAACTACGATATTGCGGGTGTCATAAACGCCCGAGTATTAGAAATGTCCTATCAAAGTGGAAAAGTCAAGCAACGTATCCCTTTAATAACTCCTCGCAGAAGCCAATTTTTGATTGAAATTTGGTCGAGTTCGCTAGAAACACAGCCAAAATTTGCTTTAGATTGGACAATTTTACAATTTATCTTTTTACGGGGTGCTGCATATCACGGGGTTGTTAAATTTGAAAATAAATCGGTCCATGTTTTTCGACTAGGTCATTATAAGGCCTCAATAAAACGATATATTTGGCTTTCCTTTGAATCACAAATGTTCTGGGACCAACCAATTTCAAAAATTGATGAAACTTATGCATTATTTGATCAAAAAAGAATTGAGGTTAACTAAACATTTTGTAATTTTAATTATTGATAAAAATTTTACAGGCTGAATATTGGCCATCCGAACCTCCGATTCCGGCCGGTATTATACAAAATTCAGAGGGATCCCGATTTGGGACTTTTTGGAGTAACAGTTCCCGCGAACTCAGCAGCTCACGTTCATTTTACCCTTATTGCTTTTTCGATTTTGCGGATTTCGCAGAAAGGCTTAGAGAGTGCGTTAAGCCTAACCCAGCTCTCTGTGAACTTGGCTTAGTACCTACGTCTTTGATATTTGACAAGTATGAATATGTTTATATCGGTTAATTAGCAAATTTTATTTTTTATAGAAAAATGGTAAACCATGGTTCAAAACTATTGCACCCAAATGGACAAAATTCAGACAAAGCACCTATCACGTACGTGGTTATTTTTTATGAAATCCTATTTTATTTGTCTGTCTAGGGCAAATTCCACCAGCGGATTGACCAATAGTGTTGTTGTTCAAAATGATGTCAAAGTACTGAACTCAAAAACTAGGTATTTTTATTAATTGCGCCCAAATATATGTTCAAAATATATGTACAGTCTCCTAGTTTTCACGCATATTTCTTTCAAGATTATTACAGCTAATTATATTTATTCGTACAGTAATAAATAACTAATAGCGCGGAGGCTGTATCCGAAATTTTTAAAATAAAGGTCATAAAAAATTTTTTAGCGATCACAATAATTCCCAAAGTTGTTACGAGGTTGTTCCGCCAATAGTGATCAGTTCTGACTCAGACGAAAACTCTCAAAACAGCAAAGGAACCCTAGATTCTGACTCAGAAAATGAATTCAAATTTGTTAAAAATCCGAGTAAAATTTTGAAAAAAAGACAAAAATTTTATCTCATTGACTCAGAAACAGAATCTGACGAAGAAGAAGCGACGGAATCCGATAATGAATTCATAGGAGATCAAGAAATTAGCAATGACAAAACTTTTTGCCACCTCGTTTTGCAACAGAAAAAATATCTCGAAGATGATGCGAAAAAAGATACACGTTTTGCCAAATACATTCCAAGGTAATATTTTATTATGAATTAGTTTTTAATTTTTAAGCCAAATTCAATTATTACTTCATTTAGAATTATAATTTTGGGTTTAAAATAAAAACGAAAGTGGTTTGATTACCACATAAAATACACTGTTATGCCAATTTATTTGTAGCATAAAATTTTTTCAACTACTTCAAATTATGTATCCACTTTAGCCAATCATCAATGGATTTCAATACAATTCCGACAAAATTAGTCGATCAAACAATGACTCAAAAGCCGAAATCAAAACGCCAACCTGCCAGGCGCACTCCGCTTTCAAAGAAACAAAAATGCAAAATCCTGTTTAAACAATGAAACAAAACAAATTTCCTGTTATACTTTATTTCCGTATCATACTGCATGAGGACTTTAATGTTAACAAAAAAGTTGTTAACCTATTAAAGAAAAATCACAAATATTCTTGTTATTAGCGTCTTCCGTAAATTTAAAAAGGCACAGTCTAAAAAAGGACAATAACTAATTTCCGTATAAGTCGATGGTCTAATATAAAAATTTCGATATATTATTATTTGTAAAAGAGCAAATTATCCGTCGGATAACTGATTCCGCATATTTTCTAAAGCAGAATTGAACAGAGGGGGTACGTGAAGAAGCCAAAATGGCATTTTCGGAAGTGAGTTAACATAAGCAAGTGCTGTAAATGAATGTTTTAATTCAAGGCTAGCTGTGCGAAATTCGTACACACCAAATAAGGGAATTCCGGCATTAGCAATAGAGTCACAGTGGTTAAGGCTAGAAATAAAATACTGAATTTTTATTTCCGTATTTTTTGTTATTTTTTTAAAGGGGCCTGAAAATGGTATATTAAAAGTTTCAAGAACCGCATGAAATTCGCTAATACTACATTGACCTAGTTCTATAATTGTTGGCAAAAAAGAGGCGTTTTTCTGAATAGCGCCACTCAAAGCATCATTCAAAATATCCCAATACAAAGCTTCTACATATTTTTGTTCACTAGTTATTTTTAAACTTCTGGATTCTTTAAAGAAATCAGTTTTGTTCCACGATGAAAATATTTGTTCCCACGTGTCGTCTACCGCATTATATTTTTGTTTTAAAAATAACCGAATTTTGTAAAAATTTTGCGCGCGAAAAGAATAACCGTTAACCCAATCTTCGAGAATTTGTGCGAATTTAACTTGAACGAGCGGTTCAATCAGAATTGAGCAATTAAATTGTTTCAAAAAAGCACATATATCAAATANGGCAGGTTTGTCATTGGATAATGACAATTTGGTATTGCGCAATTCCCGCTCGTTGTGTTATCAGGCAGGTTTGTCATTGGATAATGACAATTTGGTATTGCGCAATTCCCGCTCGTTGTGTTATCAGGCAGGTTTGTCATTGGATAATGACAATTTGGTATTGCGCAATTCTCCGCTCGTCGTGTTATCAGGCAGTTTTTATTGGCAACTTTTCCCCCGATTCCGCCTACGCCCTGCGGAGTTATCAGGCACCCTACGGAGTTATCAGGCGGTTTTTTGGTCGCGAAACCCGCCTGATAACTCCGCACCCGGTGTAGTACATAAAAAGCAGTTTTATGTTTTTCGGTTCGTCTTTTAATGCGTTGATGAATGCTGTCAAGCTTTTGAAAAGCGTATTCAAGATTCTCCATATTAGCGACTTTAATTTCCACAGCTTGAGGGTTTCTACGGTTATATTGCTTGTCGTAAATCATTGATAACATAGATAATACGCGAACAATATCTTTCAGCCATTTTTGAATCCCAAATCTAGCTTCAGTATAGTCTTCGCTCGTCACAATTTCATCCGAACTTGAAAAATCACCTTCTAACAAAGACAAACTAGAAATGCTATCCCGGCTATAATTATGGCACGAATTATCTGTGTCATACGAATCACTCTCTTCTGAAGCAGTACTCTCGGTCTCTGAATCTACAGTTTCTTCATATGGTGATTTTGTTAATAAACTTCCCATTGATTTAGATCGAAAAAGTGAAGGTGCATATGACGAACGAAAATTATTTGTATCAAGGTCACCTTCACTCGATGAGCTCATTTTGCAAATAAAGTGATATTTTCTGATCAAAGAGCCGAACTATTTTTTTTATTTGCGCGCGAGTCGCCCTAGTGAGCGCGTCTTTTTTTCTTTGCCCTGAATGATCAGCTGGCTTAAGCGCCGCGATTATTTACCGTAAAGTTTAGGAATAAGATTAATGCGAATTAACTGAAATGGGAAAACCACTTCAACTTTGGTAGTTTGGTAAAAATGCCCATATAAACGAAATGTTTGAAACAATATTCACAATAGTTGCAAGTCAGTGTTCTGGGAATTTCAGAATATATTTTTGACATGAAACTCTTTAACTTTTTTTCTGCAGTTGAACCGCTGGTTATGAGAAAAATTTACGACGCTTGTGATAATGAAGGAAAATTAGCGATGTCCATTATGCATTATCAAGACGGTAAATATGAGATTTTGCAGCGCGCTGGGTGTCATAACTATAAAGAACAATATTTTTGCTTTTTGTGCCAAACTGAGATATTTTTTGAGGAAATGACTGAGAATGAAGTTTCCCGAGATAATTTGGGCTTTCATTTGCTGTATCGTAATTCAAATCACGATAACTCTGTTTTTAATCATTTTGAGCAGGAAATGGCAGTGTACCGTTTGCGAAAAATGGCAGAAAACACAGATGTGGCTGAAATGAATCACATTTTTTCGTATTTTTTGAATAAAATGCATAATGTTTTTACAACAAATGATTTGACTGAACTCAGAGCCCATATTCAAACTGAACACTTGACAAACTTTTACTTACCCGCAAAATACGTTACAAAACGTGACGCGGAAGCTAACGAAATTTTGAACGAATATTTTTCGTCGGATTTTGGAATCACCGACAATAATCTCATGTCACAATTTTGCGACAAAACCTATGCGAAAAAAAGGCAAAATGATGAAATGAAAAAAGCCGTCGTGAAAATGCTGCAAAAATTGGATAATCTTCACCAAATTGGTGGAAACTGGCACACAATTTTTCTCGACTACAACGGTAAATCTGAATTGTGGCAAGAATCGAAAAGTATCCAGACATTCTGCGCATTTGTGACTGTTCTGGAAGAAACGTTTCAAGCAGCCGGAAACAATGATTATACTTGCATAGGTAAGAACAGATTATAACAAAACAACAGTTTATGACCGTTTTCATGTCAGTATTTTTTTGAAATCTATTTTCAAATAATTGAATCATATTTTTAGTTAAATTTTTTGAATTTTTCGAAAAAAAATTTCTAAATTACCACGGGGCTATACTTATTTGTTTTCTCGTCAAATTTATATGTATTTATTCAGCGGAATCGCTTATTCACAAGAATAATATTGGACATATGATGGCAATGACTCTACGCAATATGTGTCTGACGGATCAAAAACATTTCGGAATGCAACCGTTACCAAATTTAACCCGCATGTACGAAAAATACACAACTCACAAGACTTTGATGCCAACCGAACAATTTTATCTTGATTAAATACTTTGTTTAAATTGGAGCAATTTTTGTTAGTACAATAATGATTTATTGAATAATGAGTGTTTTTTACTCAAATTATCGAGATTAATTAGCACGGAAATTTTCTCCGTAAAAGTTTTTTTACGTAATTGTTACGTAATTTACCGCATTAGAAAAAAAGAAATATTCGGCTTTAATTAAGCCACAATCTTTATACAAATCTTAATAAATGTATGTATAACGTACATAATATTGATCTTTTTTCCGTGTTTTCCGCACTCATTTAAATATGTATTATCGTGCTCTTTCAATACCAAAACAATTCTATGTCTGCTTTTATCTTTCCATCACACCTGAATTTATCAAACAAATAAAAAAGTTTAACCCTCTCAATTGCAATTTATAACCCACATACAGTTAATTAACCGTGAATTGTCAATAGTTTTTTTTTGCAGTCAAATTATAAAAAAAATTGTATTCGTGTAATGTTCCGAGAAAAATAATTCCCAAAAATCAGGTCACAAGGCTTTTTGAATTTTGTGCATTTACTACACCTATTTTTTAAAGAACCGGTCCGATGACGCAATATCTATCTCACAGACCCACTTGTGTTTTGCCAAATAACGCTCCAAGTGTGAGCTAAAATTGTTCTATAAAATAAATCAAATTATGCCACAGAATATCAATACAAAAATGATCGCAGATTTACCGTTTGTTGCTTTTAAAAACGTTTTTAACTCAGCCGGGTTAGCCGAAAAAGAAAGTTTGTTAAAAGCTCTCAAATCATGTAATAAAGCATGGGAGATGGCCATGGTGTGCGTCAAGGCAAATAAACAGAAAGAGAATTTTTATTGCCCAATTTGCTTATTTAAAACACTGATAGATGAACTTGGTGGTGACCCCTTAGAGAGTGAGGACTTGACGTTAAAACGCCGGCTTTATTTGCAAAAACCGGTTGTGACCAAAACCGGAGGATTTGAGTGGATCTGGCGGGATGGATTTTTTCATGATCAAGAACTCCCGGAGCAAATTCAAACTAACCTAATTGAAAAAATGGCGGAATGTTTTAATACGAACAGTCTAAATAATTTGAGGGGGCATATTTATCACCACCATAATGCTAACACTGAAAAACCCCTCGAGAAATTTTTCACGTTCCCGGACTTTGAAGTGACTAATACAATCGTCAATCAAACACTTGCTCAAATGCAACGTGCCAGTCTTGTCGGTCATCTCGTACCGGAAATTTTGGTCAAATACAGAACGGGCGAAGGACAAATCGACAAAACCAAATCACTCCTAAAGCACGGGCCTATGGTTCGCCAATTTGTCGACTTTTACTTTCACATAACAAGCCAGCTCAAAGTAATTCCAAATCAGCCGGGTGCAGCCGATCTTTACATGAAGAACTTGTCGGTCCTTCATTTCATTTCCAGCATGATACGCTTGGCACGCGAATGGTCGGTTTACGGCACAGTTGACGTTCAATGGTACGAAGAATACAATGAAAGGAAAAAACTCAAACGGACTCTTGCCAATAAAGGCTTAGTCCCCAACAAAAAATCGTTTAAGCCTTAGTTTTATGCTCCCTTATTGTGCCAAAATTCACAATAAAAGATTTTTAAAATACTTAAATCAAATAGCAAGTAAAGATGTCTCTAAACTAAACATAAAATACAAAATAATAACAAAAATCAGAATGCTGTCTGATTTTATTGTTAATGCAACATTGTCGTTAAAATTATTAGAAATAGAACAACTTTGAAATTCAAATATATTTTTAGTCATGTCGTTACAACTAAAATAAATAGTCTAGTAACCAAACCATAAAAAAAAGTTTGGAAAAAAAGAAGTAGAGTTTTCTCACGGTAAATAATTTACTAGACAAATACTAGACCGCCGCTATTTAAGTTATATATTTTTGCCAAAGTACGCGTTTGTAGGGGATTACGTGTTTTCTTTCATAACGTGTTTTCTTTGATATAATGTTTTCACCACACTTTAACGAAAACTACCACACATTTATTTTACATGCACAAATAAATATAAATACCGTATTTAATATTATCCCACGGATAAAATTATCTTCAAATATTCAAATACTATAAAAAATGTGTTATCTTAAAAAAAATTAACAAAAAAGAAACGCAAAAAAGCCCTTTTTTCTCTATTTTAGGAGAAAAAATGCATATTTTGATAATATTTCCTGTTGTTGTCTGATAGTATGTGTTTTTTGAGTACATGTTTTCATTTCTTAGGTGAATTTATTTATCTCGTGTGTTTAATTACGTATATGAATCAGGTCGGTTATGAATTTTTTTTTTCTATTATGAATATTCTGCATTCTAATATTTTTCAAATAGCTTACATAATTTTCATAAACAGAAAAAATAATCAAACGTAATAATGTTCCATGAATGATTAGTAAGTTGTATATATTGTGAGGCATGCTCTGATCAAACACGATGAATCGGTGCGCGAACTTGGCAAATAGACAAAAAATGAGTAATGTGCACCTGTATAAATATGAACTTGGCGGCGCCAAGTTGGCGCGTCGTCAAAAAAAAGAGTAAATATTGCTCAGAGTGATATGAGTCATGCACACTTTTGTCAATATTACGCAACTCATAATATTCTCATGAGTCATAATAAGTACTGAAAAATGATGAGTCATCAAAAAATTATAAAGAAATTTGTATAAAAATTTTTTTTGTCCTCTGAAAAAAAAAATTTTTTGTCTTCTGAAAAAAAAATTTTTTTTTTGTCAGAATATTTTTTCAGATTTTTGTCAGAATATTTTTCAGATTTTTTGTCAGAATATTTTTTCAGATTTTTGTCAGAATATTTGTCAGACATTTACCACGGTTAGAACCGCGGTTAGTTGTCCCAAAATGTACAATTTGCGGCCTCTATAACGTCTACTGAGGGGTTAAAAATTAGTTCCAATTTCAGCACTAGAATTTTCAGGGCAATGAACTCGGTATACTTGCGAAGTTACAGTTATTAGCTCCTAAACTGTCAATGACCGGTTTTGCATTATTCGTATCCTAGTTTTAATGCCTTACTCGGAAGAAACCCTTAATTGGAGTTACTTTATACAATAAGAGCGCATTGGGGTATTTTTTTTTTAACTAAAATTTTAATAATCGTCTTCACCTGGGTCGATTTAGTACGTCCAGAAAGTTTCAGGCTCTAACTCCAAAGCAAACCAAAATTAGCCTATATTGTCGCATAAGAGCGCATTGGAGTATTTTTTTTTGTGTCTAAAATGTTGATAATCGTCTTCACCTAGGTCGATTTAGTAGGTCCAGAAAGTTTCAGGCTCTAACTCCTAAGAAAACCAAAATTAGACTATATTGTCGGATAAGAGCGCAGGGGTGTATTTTTTTCGTATAAAATATACTCTATCTTGTTCACCGGGGTCGATTTAGTTACTTCAAAAATTTTCAAGGTTTAACTCCAAAAAAACCCAAAATCGGGGTTTCACCAAACGGTCCCTAGGTATGCTGGAATATGTCGTCCCATAAAATGGCGATTTGTGAAAGGTTCCCAAAATTTTTTTTTGAAAATTTTTATATTTTTGAGATCNCAGAAAGTGTCAGGCTCTAACTCCTAAGAAAACCAAAATTAGTCTATATTGTCGGATAAGAGCGCATTGGGGTATTTTTTTGTGCCTAAAATGTTGATAATCATCTTCACCGGGGTCGACTTAGTAGGTCCAGAAAGTTGCAGGCTCTGACTCCTAAGAAAACCAAAATTAGACTATATTGTCGGATAAGAGCGCAGGGGTGTATTTTTTTTTGTTCAAAATATACTCTATCGTGTTCACCAGGGTCGATTTAGTTACTCCAAAAATTTCCAAGGTCTAACTCCAAAAAAAACAAAATCGGTGTTTCACCAATCGGTATGTATCGCTAATTCGGTCAATTTGGCACGAAAATAATTCGATGTCCTTTTTTCAATATTTTGTCAAAA
>SCLG01000810.1:0-33936 GCA_004367875.1 Oikopleura albicans
ATTATACATATATTATATATACATTACGTAAATAATGTATATCATTAACAAATTTAATAAAATTCAAACAAAACCTAACATTTTATTTAGGGGAGAATTCTAGGTTCGCAGCCTATTTTGACTCCGGTAACCATGCCCCAGCGGCCAAGCACTTTAAAACAAAAAATGGCCGACATTGGCAAACCCGTAATAATGAGCAATCTCGGGGCTCGGATAATCGCGGAAACCGCTATAATGATCGGCGGCAAAACGGCCAAAGTAATAACTTTCGCGGTCAACGCAAACCTGTTCGTGACGGCTTCCCTGACCACCTCAAATTTCGCGTGACAATGGAAAATGATGTCGGTACATTTGCCGATCTTGAGAAAGGATTGATTACCCAAAGTGAGTGTCATGAATCAGCAGTATACCCAGACAATTGGCATATTGTTGAACAAAGGGGACAACCGTGTGTTGATTACAATAGCTTCCAAGTCAACCTGAAAAATAAATGGCTAGTTGACAAGCTTGGACGCTTTAACATCACCAATTACGAATTTTTGAAAAATGAACGCGGACCAGAAGACATGGTAACCCAAGTGTTCATAAATGACTGGGTTAACCACCAAAAAATGTGCACGTTTCTTACTATCAGTTTACAAGGGTGGTGTCCTTGGAAACGTATATCATGTATGGCGCTTATGCGTGAAGGGGCATGTCCCACGTCTAATTATTTCGAAGGCGATTGGTCTTTCCATGCACCGCCGGCCGAACAGCTACATAAGGCGTACTTTCGCCTGCTTCAACAAGTCCAAAGTAGTTATGCTGATGGGCGACGTGACATAATGGAACGTGAATTTTGGGACGTTAGACAGGCTGTCAATGCCTGGAGAGTCAAAAACAAAAAACTCCCCTTAAAACCGCATCAACTTTCAATTAGGTTCCATCGGCAGTCAGTGGAAACCTTAACTGATATGCGCCGAATTGATGTTTCTGATATCGCTAATTCCACCCCCCAACAGCGGGAAATGTTGAAAAAGTATGCGCCATACTGGCGGGAATACAATTTTAATCTGTACCCTGTTGATGACCCCAGTACCCGTGATACCCGCCCACACCCTGGTGTTTTAAATTGTATTCCAACTGACTCAGAAAGATTTACACTTACTGGTGACGCTGTAACCAAAAAACGCATCAGGGAGGAATGCGCTTATATTGACGGCCTGGCCGACAAAGCAGTTGAAAATTCAAACCGGTCGACCCAAGGTGGATACAGCAATGAAGGTGTGCAGCGTGAAGGTAAACGACGTAGTGGTGAAGGGCTTGAACCAGAAGCCAAACGAATGAAAGCCTCACAGGACGATTTCCGTGCAGAAATGGAAACTAAAATACACGAAAGTGTTAATTTAACCCGGAGTTATGGCGATCAGCTAAAGTCTAAAGATCTGGAAATCATGGCCCTACGTAAGGCCAATACGGAGCTTGAAACGTCAGTGGCCAAGGTCGAATTAACTGCCGATAAAAATGGCGATGATTTAGAGGACCTTGAAACAAGGATCCAAAGAGACAAGCAAAAGCGCCTGGACGATGAAAATGAACAAATAAGGTTACGCAGGCAGTTACGTAACGATGTTAATGCGGTGAAAAACGAAACTATTCGTCAAAATATGATGACCCAAGTCATTCTTCAACGTTTATTATCGCATCCAGTCGGTGCTGCTATAATGCAATACCCTTCTGGTGAAGCTGAGCAAAAGGCTCTACCTGCACAAGATGAGTACACACACTTGATCAACATGTACTCAACTAAGCAGACCAACCTCCCTGAGATCTCCGGCAGTTCAGCACAGGTAAAATTAATAAACACTGAAAACAGACAAGACAATACTATGAATAAGTCACATAATTATAATAATAAAATAAATAGAATAATTCATAACATATTGTTGATCAATATCAAAAATATAACTGGTACAATATGGTACTATAATAACGTTTTAGAACAATTGGGCTTTTATCTTAAAATTATATCTGGTAAATTTTTACACATAAAGAATAATCGCACAGCGTTTTTTCATTTTATAGGATACTACTATGAATATCATGTGAAGATAACCATAAAACGGCTATCTGCAAAAAATAAAGATTTTCTTAAGTTTCCAGGAAAAATAACGCCAGCCCTACCGCCAGTCAAGCCACCAGTACCAACACCAGTACCTCCACCGCAAATCATTTCGTCTACGCCGCTAGCCAATAGCTTACAAGTTAGCCAAGTAAGAATGTTAAAATACGAAACTTTATCTAATGTTACCAAAAATCATTTGCAAAAATTAGATCCAATTATAAAAATTACAACAACTAAACAGTACCCTTCAAATAAATATAAAAAGCAGCATAAATATAATAGTATCGAGTGCACTACATGTGAATTAAGATTAAAATGTGAATGCCAAAAAACTGTAATCATTAGACATAACTCGGGCAAAGAAAAAAAGTTAACTGAATCAAATAAGACAACAAGTCAAAATGAATTCATTGATATTAAAGCTAACCTTCAGAGCGGCAACACTTCCTCGAATTTTGATACCCCGCCGTCATCGTTTTCTGGCCAGTCGAATACGTCTGGAATTTCTTCTATGTCGGGGCAAACGAGTTCGAATAACTCTGAAATGGCCACAGGTGATACCATTGAAAACGCCAACGCGGTTGATAAGAGCCAAGCTATGGAAGAAGATAATGTTTCAATGGAATCTGTTTCGATTGACACGCTTGAAAATAGACTAATCAGAATGTCAGAGGAGACTTCAGAAGTCCCTACTATTGATTTAGATAGCAATGGTCTTGGTCTATTTGACACACCAAAAAAGGATTTACCGGCCCCTCAGGATTCCGGTTTATCATTATGTAAGCTCAAAAATATTGAGACCCCATCACTTATGAATAGATCATATGTCCCAAAACTTACTCAAACTAAGATACAATTTAGTTCAACAAAAAAAGACCATTTTACACCATCACCGACTACCAGCCGGGATTCCTCAGTTAGTTCTTCAGCTAGCTATAAGCCCTTAATATTATCAAACGGCAGTTTTTTCGATAAACCAACTAACGATAATGCCGAAGAAACTGTACAAAAAAAGTACGATACTAAACTCGAAAAAGCCATAAATAAAGTTTTTTCGCGAAGTTTGATACTAAGTCCCCCAAATCCACCTCTGGCGCCAAAATTAGTCCTTTAAAACATGCCAAAAATCGTGACTGTTCCAAAGATAAAAGTCCCTCCAGCTCCAAAAAAAATCAGGTCAAACGTGGTAAGAAAAAACGGAAGTTTGAAACCATCTCAACAGATAGTGAAGCTGTAGAGGATGTACGCGCGGACATTGACACTTTCGACAATTTAATCAAAGAAATAGTGTGCCCGGACCTACGCGGACTATTTGAATCCAAAAAAGATGAATATTCTGCCAGATTTTTGGACACGCACAAGGGACCTATTGATAGAATTGCACCGCCGTGTAATGTATGGACGTCATATACCATGTCTACTTGGCCGATCAAAGATTTTGGTGATGTTCGAAAAGCCATTACCCCACCTCTCCCGAAAGATATGGTAACTGGAGGAATCACCATTATTCCGGAAAAACAGTGGATCGAAAACGCGCTAATTTTGAATGAAGACATTTACCTGAAAGCGGGTGCCGCGCGCGTAGTCGTACATTCCGGTGTCGGGCAACAATGGAAGTACTTAACGACCATCTTTCCCGACGAGTTAATTGTTATTCTACAGCGTATGTCCAAGGAAAAGGAGTTGTTCTCGAACCGCCCGTTTGACCAGCTGGAAATCGAAGTCATTCTCCATCGTGTCAAGTTACTGAATAAAATTCTTAAAGACGATAAAGGTGTCAAAATCATATTGAAGTCACCAAAAACAATTAATAAAATCATCCCGAAAATATCTGTTGAGTTGGCCTTCGACATATTCCGTATCTGGTACACGCTCAATAATGTGCCCGAACTACCATGTATGAATGCAAATGACTTTTCAGAAGCCCTTAAGAGCCATTATCTACAAAATAGTCGTAAAGGTAGTAATTTAAATGATAAACCGAACTATAGTAATATAATGAGTAGCACAATAAACAAAGAATCGACTCGTGGACTTTCTAATGGAATCAATACACATGATGTTATAGGTGAGAATTACGAAATCATGCTTGATAGAAATAATAAATACGGTTTGTTAAGCCAATCACAACTCATTTCTCCGACTGTACATAATCAAACGCGCATTTTCGATTTTTTTGACGACGACGGGTGCCTATGGGTTAACGACAGCAAGGTAAATATTAATAGTATTGCTGACATATCTATTAGAAATACGGTTTTCAATCTCAAAAATTGTTCTGTACAAAGCAAAATGGAAGAAAACCGTAGTACAGTAGTGCACCTACCAGAAACTAAAACAACTAACTTAAACGAGATAGTTATTAATGATTCTAACAGGCATAAATTTCAAAATGAAAATATGCCTGCAATGAATTATGAGAAAATTGACATAAATATTGACGGTATTAACATTTCTGTCCCACCAAAAAGTGAAATAGACCAATTATTTGAAAGCCAGTATTATAATAAAAAGGAAGATATACCGCTAATTATAGGTTATACCAACCTAAACGACCCGGCAATGCAAATTAATAGGTTATCGTTAAACTATCCTGAGGTTAGCATTTTTTGTATTTCCGAAATCAACCACCCATGTGAACAACTGATTAATCACACATGGGTGCATAACGGATACACCGCATATTTCCATAAACCATACTATAAAAAAGGTCGTCCTTACGTCTTCTCCGCAATTATTGTAAAGAATTTCTTAAATAAATTTATTAAACAAATTCACGTCAAAGGCCCGTTTACTTCGATTTTCATAAAATATAATGATTTTCAATGTAATGTTACTAGCTTTTATAGAATAAACGACTACTCTACCAAGAGATACATTATGAAAATTGAGCACGTTAATATTAAAGAAAAATATATTGAATGGTTTGCTGAATTAGCGGACAAACTTGAAAATGCTAAATCCGCCGTCATCTTAGGCGACCTTAATGCCAACTATAATAACGCGCGGCCAGGGGAAGTCAGTTTCGTTTTTGGGATCAAAGATAAATTACGACGTAATTTTACTAATATTGTCAAAGGAAATACTAACTTTAAAGAAGGTAAACAAGCCTCTCAAATTGATGTTTGCTTAGTTAAAAACGTAGAGGTCCACCACTTTTCGAACGAGTTTTGCAAACATGTTCTCAAGAATGATGGTCATACCCTCTTAAAAGTCACAACAGGGACAAAATTTCTTAAAAATATGGGCACTATAAAATACTTCCATAGACCAACTTTATCCACTGACAAAATATACTGTATAGGTGAAGCTGGATCAGTGGTGATGTTCAATCACATATTGCCGATGGTTGACGAGCAATTTGGTCACGACTATTTTGCGAAATTTGAATTTAAAAGTGAAGGCTGTTTTAACCCTAACCTTGTTACATACAACAAGGGCGTACTGTTTACCGACAATTTTTACCATTATTTAAATAATTTATTTGATTTTTTTTGCCCTGAAACAATTAGAACTAGTACCATCAATCCTTTTAAGCCGCAAATTAATCGAGATACTTTTATTATTAGAATAGCTACGAGCCGCTACTGGGCACTGTTAAAAAAAGGCTATAATACTCCGGAGAATTTGAAGATCTACACAGTACTTAAGAAAAAATTGGCAAGGTGTCTAAGGCGGGATAACAGATTTGCCAAAACAAAAAAATATGACAACCAAGTTTTAGATATAAATGCAATCTACTCAATTAATGCTAGACTAAACCCTAAAAATAAAACTTGTTTGGGCACGCAAACCAACCATGCGGTTACAACTTTTAAAGAGCACTTTATTGAATTACAAAATAAAGGGCTTGACGCACTAGGGCTAGTTACAACTTTCGATGTAATAAATCACATTAATGTTAGTAAGGACAAATTATTCATGTTCGAAAAATATCCACCAAAATGGGATGGTAAACACAAATACGAAAGTATTAAATTGTGTTTGGCATCCAGTAAATTAAAAACGCGAGGGCTTAATATGGCAATTAATAAAGAGATACTATGTAATTTGCCCAGTTGGTATACTAAATTTATTGTTATGTCTATAAGGCTAAATACACTAGCGGGATACTATCCCAATGATTTTCTAGTTAATAAAATCTGTCCAATCCCCAAAAAAGGCAACCTTAACCTGGTGAAGAACTTCCGTTTCTTGAGCGTCCCGAATACATTTGCTTCTCTTCAGGGCAAGTACGTAGCAGCAGCTTTGAGTGACTTTGTAGATCTTAATAGTTTACTATATTATAATCAGTTCGGTTTCCGCTGGGGCCATTCATGCTCACAGGCCATCGCCACCTTGTGGTTTTATATAAAAATTTTATTTCACAAAAAATACATTATCCTTTTCTATTTGGATCTCAGTAACGCCTTTGGGCGACTATCTTTTGACCTCATTTTATTTATGTTAAGTAAATTCGTTCACCCGAGTTCCATGAAATATTTTCAAAGTATGTTCCGGGAAAGGTCGGGTGTTATCATTTCTGGAGGGGCTAAATCTGATACTTTTCCGTTACCGCTGGTTGGCTGCCCGCAAGGGGAGCCAACCAGCCCCATATTTTTTAACCTTATAATAGATAAAGTTAAACAATGTTTTGAAAATAACGCTAATATTGCTTCAGTGTTTTTCGCCGACGATATCAGCTGTATCGCTGTGGGCAACTCGGAACAAGAAGCAATCGCAAATGGAAAATTAATGTGCAAGAAAATCCTCCAGCATTTATCAGAATTGGGCCTACCGGTCAATTCTGATAAGTGCGTTGCTCTTATCATTGGTAAGCCTTTCTCTAAAAAAATTGGCCAAATAGAGACTGCAGGTGGTCCAATTAAAATTGTTGATAAATTTAAGCTTCTAGGATGTAATATTAGGTCAGACGGGAAAAATATTGATCACATTGAATCACTGAAAAATAGATTTCGTAACCAACAAGCCCAACTTAGGAACTTGCTCGATTACGATAACAAAATTCAACTACTGAAAATTGCCAATAGCCTTCATTTCGGACTATATAATTATTTACTAGACGTTATGGCGCCCTTTACGGTTGAACAGTACGAATCACTACAAGTTATCATTAATGATACAATTAGAATGATATTAGGAGTTAAGAGGGATGATTGCATTTCTCAAAGTAAATTACTAGCCCAAGCCGGGTGGATGAATTTCCAAAATTTACATGAGAAAACACTAGTATGTCACATTAACCGATTAATAATGAATGAAGTCCCTTTAGTATTATACACAGAACTCATTAAACTCATTAGATACAATGATGGAACCAAATTTCACAAAAGGAAAACAATTTCTAAAAGTACTTTATCTAGTGGATTGATCTATGAAGATGAATTATTTAAGGGTAACCGAATTCCATTTATGGACCTAGGCGTTATAAGCAAAAAAATCCCCACATCAGTTCTACAAAAAACGTTCCCATATAGCGTAGCCAATATATTTAATAAACTCCCCAGTAACCTCAGGCGTCTAATTGGAACAAGTGATTTTAACCAAAGTGCTCACCTTTATTTCGCCAGCAAGTGCCAACACAAACGTAACAAAGTTTTTTCATGTAGTCATTGTAAAATGCATGAAGTCGAGGAGTACTGGTTGAGTTTGTTCAAAGATGTTAAGACTAAAATAAATCAGGTTAAAATCTCAGAAACAATTACCAAAATTTTTGAATTTACGGAATTTGATAAAGTTGCTCCTAAAAATTCCGGAACAAATAAAGGGGGTGAAGTTGACTTTAAATTAATAGATAACATTTGGTACTACAGAGACAGTTTGGAAAACGAAATTAAGAAATTATGTAATGATGAACCTATAATTTCGGATATTGTAGAAAAATTTATGGCGGAACAAAATTAAAACTCAATTATTCAGGTCTACAATACCCTGAACAAGAAGGGCTGTTTGGACATAACCTGCTTTCTTTTCGTATGGTCGGCAATTTGCCTACGTATGGTTACACACTTCCAAAGTCAAACAACATTATCGATATGAGCTTTATGTTGCCGCTGCAAACACTGGTTCAATTACAATTCAATAAGTTTCAGAGCAATATTTTTTTCAGTGGAAAACGTACAATCGACCTGTCCAAGGGTAAGTTAATCACAAAATATGACTAAGGATCAAAACTATCGGAAAATTCGTTCGCCAACTATGATTGGTGCCGTTTTAAAACTTTTTGTATATCATGGTTAACTTCTAGGGGGCGCCAATATAAAAGAATCGCCAAGGAGCATTTATGTAACTAACAAAAAAGCGCGGGCCTAAAAACGGCTTAAATAAATAGGCATAAATAGCTAAAAATTCTTTAAGAAAGTTTCTGAAACATGCTCTAATCTGAACTTAATATAAAAATATGGCCTTATGACGAACGAAGCTGCTAACCTTACAGACTACCTCTTACACTAATTATATTTTAAATAAGACCTCTTATAAGGCTCCTCTTTACAAGGCTAAATTTAGTATCACGTGAATGTGACATCCGATTTGGTGATACGATTATGACTGATGTCAGCTGGGAGAATTTCATAACTAAAGTGAACAAAGGTCGAATCGAATTTATTGAAAGTACATTCAATTCCGATTCAAGACCTTGTCGTGAGCTGATGACTTTGGTACTTAATCGGAAAACCACTCATGCGAAGACCTTGATGGTCATTAATAAAAAAATGTGCACGGTTAACCTTGACTGTACATCTCAGGAAGTGGTCAAAGCCCTTTGGACTGAAAAAACGGATGATCACAATATGTTTGCTTCTATACACAACCGTTCGTTTTCACGGCGCAGCCAAAATAACAATTTACGGGTGAGTAATAAACGCATGAATACTGATATGGCTGGAAGAACTCCAAAAAAAGTCAAGTTCGAGGAGGAAGATTTAGGCATAAGGTTCTATAAATATAAAAACTAGACTATCTGCTTGAATTTCGTTCAAATAATATACAGTCCCCCACCCAGATAAGCTACACCTAAATAAGCTGAAAAGTGACGTAATTACCCAAATAAGTTACACTTTTTCGCTACATCTAACTACCCAAATAAAAATTACTTAAAAATTATATTTCGTCTGTGAAGATAATTTTATAGAAATGAACTGTGTGAGGCGATATAGCGGGAAAATCCAGATCTGCCCTTTAATTGGAAATAGGGTGCCTATCATGTTATTTTTCATACTTATTAGGGGGATGTTTTTATAAGAAATGAAAACCGACATTTCAACCAACAGTAAAAGAATGCCCGTTAACTTTAACAAGCTATCATGTAGGCGGCATGATTGGAAAATACGGAGCAAAAATCTACGCGTTAAGTGGGCACTCTGGGTATATTTTATAAGTATGGAGTTACGGTACAATTTTCGTCTGAAAATATACTCTTATGACGAGTCAGACTAAACAGTGATTTTTATATCAAACATAATTCTGTTTTCTGATCAACAAAGGTATCAAATTCAATTTTGTGCTCTCGTTACCTACAAGCTCTAATACGCATATTTAACATCGAAAAGGCCGATTATTAGGGTCAAAAAAAGCCAACTACCCAAGCATATTACGACTACACAAATAAGTTACAATTTTTCAAGTAGAAGTTGTAACTTATTTAAGTGGGGGACTGTAAATCATTTATAGCAAAACTATAAATTACTAGTGCTTCTCTAGTACTTTCTAGAGCCACATGCAAAGTCAAAATATTGTAACATTTTTAGTCATGCTAACAATAGTTTTTACGTTATAATTGAACATCTGGTATCAGAAATTTAGAGTATAGCTAACATGTGTTTAATTACCTTTTCCAGACGAATTTTCTTTGGAACTTCCATCGCATGAACCATGTTCGATGGCCAGCAGTACGGAGGCTGTGTCTTCTGGGTACGAGATCTTATCGACTGAATCTTTATCGTCTGCAGAAATTCTACCCTTAACGTTGCGGAAGCCAATAATCGCTACGGTTGATGCCGGATGTGACCCCATCCCGTTCTGCGCCGATTTGATCGCCCAACGCATGGAAAATCTCACTTTACAGGCGCGCCTAAAAGAAGTCGAAGCCGACAACAAAGAATTAAAGGAGATTATCAAAAACAGTACAGTGGTACACGCCCAAATGGTCACCGATATTATGGAAAAATGTTACGATGATAACTTCGAGAAGCATATCACCGAACTTAAACGGCTTTTGTCAGTTATCTCCCTGCCGGGAATAAATACAATGGAGATAGACGAGTGGGTAAATAAAGTCCGTACTCTCACCGGACAATTTGCGAGCCTTGACAAAAACACAGAAAAATTGGCTAAAGACACGTTAGACAATATGTTGACCATCGTTGGCCAAATGAGCGGAACAAACAATTCAAATGACAAACTTGGCTTCAAGGAATTTGTCGATTTGTATGTTTTTGATAAACCTGTCGAAGGATTTAATAAAGATCTGAACGAAGATAAAGTACAGGCCACGCAAAAAAAGTTAACTGTAAACAAAATGATTTCTAATGGTATCGAAGCTTTTAAACACATTAAAAAACTGCTGGAAATCGCCCGAATCAACAACCCTCTAGGCTGTTTTAAAAATAAGTTAGAAAAAACAGGGGCCATACAGGCTCAACTCATTATTGCGAAATTTAACCGTAACTTAGATGCCAAAGTCAAGAATAATATTACCATTTTGGACCAACATATTTCAGGATTACGCAAAATAAAAACAGGCATTGAGCAAATTACCCATGACCCCAACAGTGATATTAGTGATTATGTTGATATCCCGAGTTTTGGCATTTCAGTCAGTGAGTTTTTGGATCAATTTTTCTAAAAATATTCTTGATGAAGCTGGACCTTAAATTAATATTGCTCCACCAAAAATCGGTCACATGTTTTGATACTTTTAGGCAACAACGAGAGCTAGTTAATATTTACTATTTTTCTTGCGTAAACAAACACCCCTAATTAACTCTGTTTTTAGTCACATGTACATGTATAATAGTTGTATAATCTAAATAATTATAACTAAAATTACGCTAAACCTCATTTAGTCACAATCAATTTTCTAAAATATGACATTATAAAAACTGTTAGATCAAAAATCCTTAAAATACTCTACACACTCCCTGTGCAATTGTTTTGTACATTCGTTAACAAAAATTGTCAAGATAAGTGTTAATGATAAAATAACACGACAATCGCACGCGATGGAAATGAGTTAGTCGAAAACTATGTTTGTTAAAGACTAGACAAAATAAATACGTGAACCCAATTATTTCGGTACTATAGAATTCTTTCAAGGTTTTTCTGTACAACTATAAACTATTTGAAACTCCTAAAAATACGTTTCATGTATGCTTATTAGGTTTTTCTTTTACCAAAAAAAAAAAACAAAATAAGATACTGAGAATTTACAGTTTGAAAACCACACTAATTTATATTTCCCTAAGTTACCTATGAGTTATAATTAATTTCTTTTTTTCCGGTAAAACAAATATATAGAATGTAGGCGCATGCAACAGAAAATATGTTTAGAAATTATGGTAAGAAAACTGCACCATTAGGCTCCTAACAAGATAATTGGTGGCTAGATAAATGCACAGGGAGTGTAATATATCCATGTTAATAACCTATACTTAAAAACCCATGAAATGTAGCCATAGAAAACAATTTCCATATTAAAATTTATTGAACAAATACGTCAAGCTATGAATTAATTTTAGAACGACATCTAAATGCCGAAATCACAACCGGTTATAAATGACGCAGATTTAATCCCTGAAGATACCGGTACTAATGCTCCCGTTCTGCTCAGTGAATGTATCAGGCTAATTGTTGAAAGTAAGCCTAGAATCAACGACAAACAACTCGTAAGCTCAAAAATCATTACCAGAATGGTGGACCTGGCGGGCATGATCAAAGAAGTTTGTGTAGACACCGACTGCATTCTGCAACAAAAAATAGACGATGCAATTATTAAGTAAAGGTTTACACAGGGTTTTATTTTTTCCCTACAATAACTAAAGTATATCCGACTAATTAGCCCAGTATCTCGTGATGAACTTAACATTACAACGGACTATTTAAACCGTTTGAAGTCCTTTCAAATTTCTAAGAATCATGGTGGGAAAAAAGAGCAAATAAGAATTATATACCCACTCTTAAAACCTTTTCTAAGACCACATTTTGCGGTGCTATTGAAAGTCAATGGACTAAAGTTGACAATTTATTGAATGAGTTCAAAAATAATGCAACATTGGTGGCGAAAATCACGGGAACTAATGACAAATTTAATTTGTTAGTCAACCTTATCAAACTGATCGTTAGTACTTTAAGGGTTATCGGGAACAAAGGCCGATTGCGACTACACCGCAATGAAGTCAAAACTTTTCTAGAAATAGTATCAGTTAAAGTTGATGGTGTTTTCGATAATTTTGAAATTATTATTGATAATTTCCCTAAACTTGAAGACAAGGACATTAATGGCATGAAATTCTGGAAATTAACCGGTATTTCAATTTTTGAAATTATGAATGGCCTAGAACACCAAATACTGGTCAATACTAACGAAGCTTATCGAAATGCCATTGCGATGTTTCGTTAAAAATAATCTTTTTTAGAATCAGAATATTTTCATAAAATTACGCCGCAATTTTACTTAATCTCACTTTCGTAGTACCAGTCTTTATCAAGTCGAAATATGAACCAAATATTATTCAATAAAAATTATTTAAAAAATAAAACCATATTAACTAATAATTCAACCCTTAAAAACTATGATCTACACTGTATACATTTTTACATACTACCTTAACAACATTCTCACACTATATCTGATCCATCTGCGACCATAATAATAAAAACAAGTTACATTTGAATATACCGGTGCGTTGTATTTTTTTTGCATTACAGGTTAAAAACAGGAAAACCAGGTTTTTTCAACAAACCTACAAAATATTTGCGACTCTCCTTATACGAAACAATTTGTTAGTCAGATGTTGTCAATCAAAATACTAAAAGGAAGATGTATGCTCTTACAGTTTATACAAAAACAAAATTCCAATAAACTTTTTACTTGATAAACTATTTTGCAAAGCTACTATTTTGCAAGCTACTACCAATAATTTAAATAATCATTTCTAAGATAATTTAAGTATTTCAAAGCAATTTCTATGATATTTACCACAAAAGGGCCAAGACCTTATAGATTATATAAGTTACAATTAATACTTGATGATAATAATTTGTAGAATTAATATTATTTCCCAAAAATGTTGAGTTTTTTCCTCTGTCGCGGTAATACTTTTGCAACTCTTCTCAGATAAAAAAGATATAAAATCCAACGGTAAACGACGCCCAAAGTATGGGACTAGTGCTTATGGGTTGTCCCAAAACAATACTCGGAAATTGACGATTTTTATAACCAGAACGATACCCGAAAATTGACGGTTTTTATAACCGAATTTTTTCAGGAAAAAGGAAGAGCTCAAATCTTATGATTAGTGCAAGATAAATATAATTTATACAAAAATTCCGATATAATACAAAAATACGATAAATTTGAAATTTACCACAGGCATGGGTTGTATTTCGATAAACCGACAATTTTCAACGTGCACCGACTGTAAAACCCGGTTGTAACAGTCGATGATTTTTAGACCACCCGTGTGCACTAATTCCATCTTTCGGGCGTCGTTTACCGTTGAACTTAAAACTTATATCTTGTCTTAGTTGGGAGGAGTTGCAACAGTATTGCCACGACCAGGGCTCGGCATAATTCAAAAAAACGATCTGTGCTGAATTGTCCTCTCGAGCTCAAAATTAAAAATGAGCTGTTCTGTGCTGGCCTATCGGGCCCAGAATAAAAACGAGCTGTCCTGTGCTGGCCTCACGAGCCCAAAAATTAAAACGAGCTGTGCTGAACTGGCCTGTCGAGCTGAAAAATAGAAATGAGCTGTGGTGAGCTGGCCTGTCCAGCCGGAAAATAGTATTTAGCTGTCCTATGCTGGCTTTTCGAGGCCGAAAAAAACATGAACTGTCATGTCGAGCTGCCCAGCTAGCTGTCGAGCTGGGAAGGCCAGCTGGCTGTTGCCGAGCCCTGGCCATGAAAAACTCGTCAATGGCGATTTAAAATTCGCCCTAATAAAATCTGTACCTTAAAAATCCACCAATTTACCTTTTCTTGGTTAGGAAAACCGATCGTTAATTTGCTGGTAATAAAATCACCGTATTTATTAGGTCCAACCCTTAGAAGTACAAATTAGATACCTTAGACTTTTTTCACTTTTTTACCGATGAAATAAAACTCAATGGTTTCGATTTACACAAGTTACAAAAACCTTGTAGATTAGATGAAAAGACTCCGGTAAAGAATATACTATGGCAGATTGTAAACATGATTATAATACATAAAAACTCAGAATAATAAGAAAATGCACTATCAGGAATGTTAAATGGTAAAATCGGTTTTTTCACTAATCGCAAACTCCACACTACTCCGATTGTTTATCCCATACCTCTGGAGTCAAAGGGAACAAGCCAAGTGAAGACACAAAAATCGGAACATCATTGGTTTCGTATAATATCATGGCCTTTACAGTAGGATATACGCTACAAATATGACTTTTTACATTACACTTTTAACTATAATTTTTACGCGTCCAAAACACAGTCTGATTATATACTTAGCTATAACCCTTAAGAGATTGAATTATGAAATTATTACTGTAATTTTCATATAACTAAGAATTTAAACTTGTTATACAAAATCATAAAAGTATGCGCAAACTGTAATCTAGAAGACTCAACTAAAATTTTTTTTTCATACTTATTTAAATTAATAGTTCTTCACCTGGTAAGTGATGTTGTAGACGAAACATCAGCGGAATCCATGAAAGGCCACTTTTGATGGACCTTAAACCAGTTCAAAGTGTATTCCTGACCATCCCAATTAAAACTTTCATCAATGAACTTCAAAGTTTCCTCGGCAAAATCATCAAACAATATATTACGCAGCACTTTGCCTTAAAATTAGCTCACTGTTAATGTTTTTCGGTCAAAATCAAAGCAGCCAGATAAAAATTGCAGACTAGTAACTTAAAATTTGTATAAAAAGAACAGCATAAAATATGTGTGAAACTCTGATGTGGACTCGCGACTGCTACTATAATTCGGTAAATAAACCACAAAAATTTTTAATTCGAAATTTAATCTACGGGCAATCTAGTAAAGTAAATCTACCATTCCGGTATTTTAATTATGCAAATTCCTCTGTTACGCTAACTATAAACTATACACTTTAAGTGCATACAAAAATTATTTACACAAATATACAAGTTTAGACACTTTGCAGTGTATGGTCATTACTTACATACTGAAGTACTAACCTGGTGTGAACGTAAAATCACGAAGTGATTTTTAGGACTATTCCAAATTTAGTAAAAAGCTGTTATGGTATCTAATATGTGTAATTTTAAAAATTAATTTGCTTTTCTAGAATTCAAATTTTAACTTGGTATACAAAATTAATCAAAATATGACAAAATATCAGTAATCTAATTACCTTTTAAATTATCGAGTATGGAACTCAACCGACCCAAATTTTTTGTAGCAATTTGTGAATTAGTAAAAGTGGAAACGGCCACGTTCGCATCAAAAAGGCCATAACCAAAAGTCGCTCGTTCAGTCAAAACGTCAGTCAAAGCACCCCAATTGCCTGCAGAAACAGTTTCCGAAAAATTCAGTTCATCTACATATACGAACTCCAGGCAATCTGACATCTAAAAGTAATCTGTTACATACTGCTAATTATGCACTCTAATTGTAGTATTTTTTAAAAAATTATTAAAAAACCAATTTGCTGACGGGAAAATGACTGATGTCTAAAAACTCGTGAATTTATTATAATACGACTAATTAACCCGCAGAGGAAATTCGAGCAAATAAACGCCCAATTTTTCTTTTTTTGATTTGAAATACATAAAGGGTCGTAGGGGAAAAACGAGTTTAAGTGACCCGAATCAACTTTTGATAAAATAAGGCTATAAAAAATTACTTTTCTACGCAGGCCTAAGACTTCAATAACTTTTACTGGTCCATTAGAACTTCTTCCCTCTTAGAGCTAATTTAAACTTTAATAGAGCCACTATAATTTATATATCTATTAAAACATACAATCTTAATTATATAAATATAATTACGAGATAGTACCGACATAGTGCAACCATTTGTTATCAATTTTCATACCTTTTCCAATAACACGTCGTAGCCTAACAAAGACAAGGCTTTTGGTAACTGTTCCAGAGCTTCAATATTAAAAGAACAAGTTGCGGATTTACAACCAAAACAAAAAGTTGCCAAAGGGAAAACATTTGAATCAGCCGAATTTTCGTCCATCTTGAATAGCCATACTTCAGGTCGCTTCAAATTCCGGAAAAATCCGGCATGTTGTTTCCTATCTAGCTCTTCGGATAGTTTATGATGACCCTCAGTTGTCAAGGCACCACGAACTTGCTGGGACTCAATGTTTTGCCGCTTAAATAAGTTGTTTAATTTTATAGACTCTCTTATATAAAACAGATTACATAAGCTACATAAAGTGCCGCGTTAATTGTGTAAGAAAAACGGTCTGTTTAATTAATTTATAAGAACTACCCGCGTAGTGCGATTCGCACCGCTCTTATAAATACCTATCCCGCTTACCGAAAATTTCCACGTCCTTTAGCTACTATATATTATAGCATATACAAAAAAGATAAATATAACCCTAAACAATTATAAGGTCTTTCCTTATTTTTTCATTACATGTTTTTTCCTTCTCTGGAATTTTTATTTTTTTTTTGGCAGATCCTATTCACTTACGGCACTATCAAAATGCAAAAGGACCATTAATGCAAATCCGATAAAATCTAAATATATTATTACCTCCACCCGCAGCTTCCTGTACTCTTCCATAAAAACGCTGACATTTCGGTAATGGAGGCCCTTCTGGAATTTGGTTCGATAGGCTACTGCATATGCATAATTTGTAACCAAAATTTCGGACGCAAATTGAGTCGACACCTGTAACTTATAAGTCCTCAAACGGAAATCATTGCCTTTAACCGTGAAATCAAACAATCGCATTGACTTGCTGAAATCGTCTAAAAACATGGTCTGAAATATGCTAAAATATATCTAAGACATCCAAAATCTTAGAATAAAAGAGTCTCAAGAGTAGTGCTAAAATGAAAATATACATTTTTATTGTTTTCGATAAGTGGACTCTCTCGAGAATGGGGACTGTAATATAAAATGAGCTTGAAGAAAGAAAATTGCCCTTCGGTGTTTTGTATTTCTGTCATTAGCCGAGCTCGCTCAAAAAAAAAAGACCAATGACAATTCGCATAAGAACGCTTCAAAAGCGCTGTTGAGCTATATTACCAAAAAATGGTAACAATATTTATTCCATTAGTATTTGAAAATCGCTCCGATACGTGACGCCAGAAAAACAGTTATGAACAGAGTACCTATTAACTAACCTTTGCAACATGCGTAATTGTAGAAATATGGTGAATCTGGGTTTTTTGAGGACAAACCCGAAATTAAGCCGATTCCCAAATCCTGCAACAACCCAACTGACTGATCACTTATTATAGACAAGTCTATTAATAAGGTCGTACCCCCGTCTGCATAAATCAAATCGATACCACAATCGGAAAACAATTCAAGTAATATCTCGAAACTTAACGAATAATTCTTTATCACCGTATTATGAGAGCCACGTCCACAAGAGACTCGGTAATAACTGCCAGGACCGGTGCCGTCCAAATCGCTTTTTATAAGAAAACGAGCCTTTTTACTTTAAAAATGACTAATTCCAGTACCCAACAAATTCCTAATATGCCATTATAATTTAAAAGATACAATCTAAGAATTAAATTCCATCCCATATGAGCAGCTAGGATAAAAAATTGTTAAAGTCACATAGAACACTAGCCGAGATAAATTCAAGAGTTAAACTAGTTTTCAATTTTTCAAATTTAAATTTTAAATGCCTCCCGCGTTCTTTTTTCAATTTTTATACGCTACAATTTATAAATTACGAGTCAAAACAGATAATATAAAATAAGCGAGAGGGTCTGCCTCAAATTGAAAATTGAAAAACTAAAATGATGTTTTTAACTTTTCTTTTTTTAACTTTTCTACGTCCGTTTTTATGCATAATTATTCGGAACCTAGCAACCCTATATATCGTTGGAATCAGCGAATCGATTTCTTTCGAATGAACATACTTTCAGAAAAATCTGAATTTTAAATTTCGAAAATTTTTTTTCCCACACAAAAATTTCGAAATTTAAAAAAAGTTTTAGTTTTTTAAGAAAAGTATTCAAAATGCTATCGAATGGCTAATCTAATTTTAAATGTGAGTAACGAAATAGCTATACTCGAAAGTAGTGGGCACCTTAGTTGTCAAATACGCAAAAACGCCGCCAAATATTCAAACTTTGCCTACTATATGAAACACTTTATCCTCGTTTTCCTTAAATACTCATTTGTATTAGATGAGTTCAAATAACTCTCCGTCACCCAAGCCAATTTCGTTTCACCGTCATCTTCAATCTCAGTAAGTGAGCCATCGCGTAATAAACGAGTTAAGTGCCGCACCAACATCATTAATCGAAAAAGGGTATCACTATCATATAGGTATATAATTTATACTATATAAATCAAAATTAAGAAAATTTAAGGTGCATCTTGTGACTATTCTATCTTCTGTAAAAAGCATATCGTTATGCTACACTTAAATCAAAAAACTAAAATATGAAAATAAAATTGGTAGCGAATAATAGGAATGCAAAATTGTAATATGCATCTAACATATTTTTTGCAGTTACTGGCAATATATATCCTTTTATTATCAGGTTAAAAATTTAAAAATTATCAAAATTTTTAATGAACTCAAAACCCATGATGAGTCAAGTTACTACGCCAATTTGACCATGTATAACTTATAAGGGTCCAAAAATTAATCGCGGGTTAAACATAAGGTTTAACCAATTAAATATATCAACCGATAAGTAATATTTTCTAGTCAGTTATATACAATATCTTTGTTCAATATTTGGACGCGGAATTAACCCCTGTAGAGCATGGGAAATATCCATCGTAGAAGTTCGCCGCAGACAAGCTAAAAATGTACATTACACCCATAAAAGCCATAAAGGCTTTTTAACCAACTCTAAGACAATAATAGATAGCACATTTGGTATTAGTCTTGAAAACATATTAACGCTCTACAAGTTATCTAATAAAACTGCTCCAAAAAAAACAGTTATTCCAAACAACATTTCCAAACACGCTATACTCCCTAAAAATTTGTCCCTCAGGGGCTTAGTTAGCCAACTAAAACTCAAAAATGGGAGGGTTTATTTACCCGATTTTCACAGGCAACTTCCCATAAATCCCACCCACATATAAGGGCTTATCTTTCTTACTAGTTTTTATGGAGTTTTTACGGTGCAAGTCCAAAAACTATCTTTCAGATAAACTGATGAATAATTAAATAAAGCTGTTTCAAGGTGCATCTTTAACGTTAAACAAGAATGACTTAGACCAGTTTACAGACCCTAAGTTGGCATAAAACCCGAGAAAAGAAATTGACGGACTAATTTTCAAGGGGCATATACTATTGTCTATTCTGACCATTTCTTTCATAGAGCCTAAACTTGTATTTGTGTGTAAATCATATTTGAACTTGCTACAGTATGAAAAGTATATGTAGTGGCCGAATCTAATAAATTAATTGTTAGATTATAATATTTATACATAATATATATAAAACAGTCATAGACTTTAATAAAATTGCTATTTTAAACTCACGGCCATGCATCTGACATGATTTTTTGTTGCACGAAAACTCATATGGTATTATGCCCAAACCAGCACCGTAAGGACATAATAGTGGTCCATTTATAATCGCGTTTGCCAACATGTATGACGACTGGCACCAATTAACCTCGCTAAAAACTGTATCCCTCATTCGTTTACTCAACACGGCGCGATCTTCGATCGCATAGTTTGGATTCCCATGACCATCGGTCGCCACTTGTTCTAAATCCATAGGAGTTGCAGTCAGTTCACCGTTCAGCATATAACCATGTTTCAATAGCACCTTCAATAACTATAAATATATATTTTAAACTTAAGTCCAGATTATTTGATAATCTTTAGCACAAGCACAATAGATCTATTAGAA
The DNA here is from genome assembly GCA_004367875.1 of Oikopleura albicans. Taxonomy (NCBI): domain Eukaryota; kingdom Metazoa; phylum Chordata; class Appendicularia; order Copelata; family Oikopleuridae; genus Oikopleura; species Oikopleura albicans. The sequence goes on from SCLG01000810.1 coordinate 20,355, forward strand.
AAATCTCATTTATTATATTATTTCTCAATTAAATTGAGATTATATAATATAGCTAAAAATGAAATAGGTATAAGATGCCTTAGAAGTGACCTGGCTATAAATTGTTTATAAATCTATACGGGAAATTTTTTTCCAATTCAGCTAAAGAACAAAATTCTACGAGGGTGATTAGAGTATCACCCGTAAGTATATCGTCATATTTTAAAAAAAAAACGTGAAAATATTCGGCGGAAACACATATTATCTTTACGTGAGGCACTTAAGAGGAGAAGAACGGGTATTCACTAAAATATTAAAATCAAAATGTTTAAAAAGGTAACCGCATTATGATGCCTTGCATTTCAGTGATTGTCCAACTAAGTTTAAAAAAGTTCAGTAATAGGCCTTAACGGTCTCAGTAAAGGGCCAGCTGTAATTATTTGGCCCAGACTTATTGGTCTTTTAAGATACACTCTAGCGCCGAAACAGATCTTCTATTTCAATTTTATTTTAGCCAACGCAACTTACAGTTTACACTACAACACACATACAAATTCTGCAGAATCCTAGTAACTAGCAGTTTTATTTGTTTTTCCCTCATAAAAGCTTAATAAGTTTTTTTACCTTCAAATTACATACAGTAAAAATAATTAATTTTTCAGCAGAAATTCATCCCAATCTAACCTTCCTAGGTTTTTTTTTTTGCGCAATTAGATATTTTTTTCCCTGACGGGTCAGCGATTTTTACAAAATTATTGTTAATTCTAATACAATTTTTGCTGTAAAATGAGGCGCAATAAAAACTATGTAAATTTATGCTCATTAACCATTAATATTCTGTTATGCAATAAAATAATAACACAGGATATATTTTCTAACAGACACTAAAAGTAGGCATATTTATAGCCTACAACCAGTAACATTTCTCTCGTGTAAATTTGAGTATTTTACTTTTTAATGTGTGATTCATTTACACAATAAACATATTGAATTATATTTATACCTCTAACGCCTACGCGATAAAATGAAAGCAATTTAGGTAACGCTGTATGGTGCATTTTTAGATACGCAATATGAATATATTAAAAAGAGTCAAAAATTTTCTTTCTCACCAATCACATGATAAAATATTCATATTTTTAATACAAGTTAGAAGGCCGACTGCCTAAAATCTAGAAACAGGGATAAAGTTATCAAATAAAGTTTTACCAAAAACCGAACAAGTTAACTTACGCTTGAGGGAATCGTTTTTTTACGATATTCATTGGGTCGAGTCACAAGCAAAAATTTGTTAGCATCCAACATTTCAACCGTGAGAGATTCCACTTCTTCAGGCCCTTTTCTCTGATCGATATGCACCATTTTTTTCATTTCTTTCCGTGCAAATTCCAATTCGGACAATTCATCCAAATTAAAAATTAAAGCAAAACCCTCTGGATCCTCCACTGTAGTATACACACCCGACACTTTCCGTTGATACAAGTTGATCAAGGCGGTTATACGCCGAACGATTGGTGATTGACTATACAAAGTTGGCTAAAACTCAATACATGAATTTCGTTAAAATCATACAATCTACACTAATCATTTTTATCTTTATTTTACACAGTACAATTTAACAGGAATTGTTATCCGTAAAAGCATAAAACACAAAAATTTCAAAAACATCGAAAGGTTATAAGGACTTCAAAGTTCAACTTATGCCTTACCAAATGCGGTAGCATTAAAAAATATATAAAACATAAACAATATATTATATCACTTACATGCTCTTGTCGTACAGTTTGTTCAGAAAATAGAGCTTCTGAAGACAAAACGACATTCCCTATTCAAAAGTTTTGTAAATATTCGTAATCAGTAACCCAGACGTTTTCATTCGTCTACTCAAGTAGACGCTTTCTTCAACCCTAACCAAAAACTAAAATATTATGATGACTCACGGACCTTTTGTAAAAATCTCTGCTATTTCACAGAAAATACTCTATTTCACAATAACTTAAAAAAAGCTCAGGGGAATAACGTACTTTAGGGTATTTATTGGAAAAACCCGCTAAATGAAACGCATTCTAGAATGTCCGCAATAGAACTTTAAAGCCGTTTAGGCGTAAACACAATAATTTTTCCTACAAAACTTTCGTCTTCAAACATTTATTCAACACACGAATAAAATTCAACCGGTCAGTATCGTCCTTAAGCTGTCGGAAAAATAAATTGTTCAATTGAAGAAACTCTCCCAATAACTTTATAAAAGTTTATACAAACTTGAAATTTTCAAGATAAATTTTCCTGCCATTTATTCATAATCAGGATAAATAACTGGTTCCTTTACGTTAATAATTTAAAAACATGGCAGTCGTTTACGAATCTATCCTTATTTAACTTTAAGCTAAAATCGTAATACCAAATAAATAAACATGAAGGCAAGACGATAGTAATCTTGAAAACTAATAAATCTATGCTAAAATGTCTAAAGCGTTAAACGATATAAACTATTCCTTGTTCAATCGGTCCAAATCGGGCAACAACACCAAAACGGAATTAAAATCTTTCTCGAAAGGCAGCACAACTCGCTAAAAATGAAACCAATGCATTAGTAACTTAACTTACAAAGTTAACTTTACAAACAGTATTGAACCCTAATTGAAAACACCTGACATGATAGAATACTCTTAATTTATACGATACAAAAATTGAATACAGTACTTAACCTCACAAAGGCTGTTAATAGTTCTCAGAAAAAAACGGCTGATATGAGAGTAATGGCCGATATGGAGTTAGGCCTCTCGTGGGGTAAAACTGGATAATTTTAATGAAATGACCTATTTAGATACTCAAATGTTTTAGTTTAGTTGAAAAATAAAAAGTGGTTAAACCTGTCCAATTCATATTTTTTCTTTTTTAGCCAAAAACCTTGCCTTTATCCCAATTAATTACGTGACCCGTTGAATTTGGCCCGGATTTTTCAAAATGTTAAAAACTAATTTATCGAGACGAACAATTTAACCAAAATGGTTTTTGAAAATTCGATCTATCCAATTTTATTTTTTCAACTTATGACTTATTCATAATGATTTATATATCAGCCTTGAATTACTGGTGTATACATAAAATGGTATTAAAATTTACCTTGTATTCTTCTGGTTTCATGAAATTATACCAAAGCCGGAAAATACGATCTGACAACAATGTCCACCATTCTTTATACTCTGACAGGGGTATTTGAGCTGAGTCAGGAACTACCCCTAGTTTTGTGAACAAGTCTATCAAAGACAGTAAATCTTCTCCACCCATTTCGTATGACAATGAAAAGTAACCTAAGATACTCACTGAATGACTGTAGTTTGCATTATAAACTCAAAATTTATATTATATAGGCCAGTGTGAATGCCACATCTATATATTAGCCTCGGAAATATTTTGCTGCATTATATGTGTAATAAATCGTCTCATATCAATTTTTAAACTACTCACCAGTAACAAGTCCAAGTGTACTTTAATTACCCTGAAGCTGCAAAATATCAAAAATTCAAAATATTGTTATGCGATTTATCTAAGTCACTGTAACTCGTCAAATGGCCTAGCTGAATTGAAAGTTGACTTAAAATGTAGATTTCAGGACAATTCTCAAGAAGTATCGTGATTTATTATACTAAACGAACATTCTGGATTAATTTTCAAGCAATCTAGCTTAATACTAAAGCCATCCTGGTTAAACCTGTTTCATCAAAAATCGACCTATTTCGGTCACGAGGTCCAGCGCAAATTACATCCATTGCTTGTTAATTTAGAATGAATATGTCATAGTCCTTTAGTTCTATAAATACAATTTTACGAACCTTTTATTTCAAGTTAAGTCTGTTGGGGTCAATTCACAAATCGGAACTGAGTATATGGTCGACTACTTTTGCAATGAAAATAAAATAATTCTAGAAAGTTTTTTCAAAAATAACGCTGTTATTGCGTATGCCAACTCAAATCGAATTTTCGAACATTTAGTGGTTTTTAAGTCAATAAACACAGAATAGGTACAAAATCTAAGGTTTTTAATTATTAACCAAATAGAACAGCATTTCAAAAAGGGAGATAAGCCCAGTCTCAACTTTTTCAATTTTTTGAATAATAATATGCAATAGAATCTAACTCGTATCCAGCCATTAATTCAATTCTAAATTTTTATTGTTATCATATTTGCGACAAGTAAAACATATAACAGTAGATTTTTGTTTTCTTCAATTTTTAAATAGAGTTCTGCGACACTGGTTAAGCAAAACAAATTTAATCTTCTACTCTGAATTGTGCGCTCGTTTCAAAACAATAGTCTTTTTCAAGCCAGTCGCAGATAGCAGAGTCGGATTCAAACCAAAATGGCGAGAGTTAGTCCACTTTTGGCCTGCTTTTGATAGGTCGTTGGTAAATCCACACTCTTTATAAATCAAATTTGAACCGTGAGGCCCAACCGCCCGTTCATATCGTTCATTCCCTGCTTGTAACAATTTTTCCGAAGTGGCCAGAGCAGGCATTCCAGTCGATTTACTCAGCAACAGTCGAATCTTATACAAAGTCAACTTTTATGATATATTAATATAATTTTATAAAACCACTGGTCTACGTCACTTAATAAAAATTTGGTAAAAAAGATGTTAAGTTAAGTTATTTTTATTAAGTTACGTCCACTCTGTTAAGTTATATGGGTAATGCGTAGGTGGAAGTACTGGAAAACTTTTTCAAAACTGTTAAGCTGCGCCAATTTAGGCTTCTTGGTCCAAAATCGACAAAACTGTTAAGTTACGTCAATTTAGGCTCTTTTTTAGTTTTGTTTCAAATTTCAAAGTAAAATGTGATAATTTCAATAATATGCATCATGCGTAATCTCAAAGATATCGTATTTTACCATTAAAATAAACAAATTACAAAAACATTTTCCATTCAGATAAATGAAGATTTTAAAAATTGTGGATAGGTCGTCTCAGCGGCATAACTTATGGATAGTATTCTAAAATCTGTATTCTAAATAAAAAACGTAAAAAGACGTGGGTTTGTAGCGTTTTTTTAAAAAAAAACATGAATTTTTCTAGAATCCTTCCGGAAATTCGATGCAAATTGCGTCAAAATTTTTCTTTTCTTTTTAACTCAAAAATTACCAACACCACCTTCCAAAGTATGCCACGGTGTATCGCTTATGGATGTTAATTAACGATACAATTTGATAAAGATGTTAAAGTTACGAGATTTTTGTTAAGTTACTAGGATAGGGCGTAGGCGGAAAAGCTGCCACGGAAAAACGTTAGGTTACATAATTTTTGTTAAGTTACGTGATCCTTGTTAAGTTAAGGGGCGTTAAATTACGTAGACAGGCGGTGTAATTCGTTCCTGTCCGGTGGTTTTAGCAAATTCACATACTTATATAAGCCCATACAAACAAAAGCCAGCCAGTAAGCATAAAAATATAAATTAAACCGCTTAGGGCGCTATCAGAAAAACGGAGGACCTATATATTTCCGGAGGACTTTTACAGACTGCTCTCTGGCGCCGATCCCACTGCTAAAGCAACAAGATTGTTACTACTAGAAATTTTACCAATATTTTTATTCTAAACGTTAATACAATGAAAGTCTATATGATCGATTGAAATTTAATTATCAAGCATAAAAACAGTAAAAAACTTGTAATCATCCAAAACTATTTTTAAAAAAAAGGTTAAACAGCGTACTTATGAAACTACCGGATATATTAGTTGATATAAGGATGTTAATTAATGCTTTGTCTAACGGTAAAATTTATCATTACTGCATATAAATTATATGTATATACCCTGCCTTCAACCCTTCCAAATGTAACATAGCCGACACCTCTTCTGAATTTCCACTCTCCACGGTAGGGATGCGTTCAAACAGTTGCTCCAACAAGTCAACAACACCATTATGAAAAACGGACAAATCGTGGCTTAAACATAGTTTTTCAGTATTTAAAAACAAGCAGAAAACAAAAATGCCCTTTATAAACTATTTGTAAGAAGAATCACAAAACTTAAATTACAACATTGGTCAGTTTCTTGTTTGTGTCTATAACCCTAAAAACTGACCCGGAATAATTATATATGACACATAGACAGTAATATAATTTGGCATATTATTGGAATTCAGGTGTAACTTTGCAAAAATTTTTTTTTTTTAGATATTGTAAAATTCTCAGTAAAAATTGAATTAATGAAATCTCTACAAAAACGCGGAATTCTTACAGTATTTATAACCCACCTTGGCACAACTACACCGTTGATATTCAGGTTGCTATCAGAAACAAAGTTTGAGCGCAAATTCAACTTTTGGGCTGACATATCAGAACTGATTGGCACATGTTTTGATACGTACAAAGCTGAGAATGCCTGATAATATTCCTCCACGACATTGAGACCATATACTCGGTCTGTATCGCATCCTTCTTGTAAAACAGTCGATACAACAGTATCGGATTCTCCATGAGCAGTTGTCTCATCAACAGCAACCTTAACTTATTTTTAGACACAAATACTAACAATATAAACTAATGCTTTGTAAAACGGACAAATGAAACTTATAGCAAACAAAGAATCAATTAAGAACCAAAATCACCATAATCTGTGGAAGTATATAAAATTAGGAAAAGTGATGTGCTGCTTGCAAATGAATTACAAATTATTGTTCTTCAAAAAATAGTGGCTTTAGTCTTCTATTACACGAGTAGTAAGTATCGGTCTTTCATAAATTAGATTCTAATATATAATTAATTAATATTTATTAGATTAAAGTCATTTATTTAATTTAATTTATTTTAACTTTAAATTTTAATATAGAAATTAACATTTTGAATTTAATTTATGTTAAAATTATTTATCAATTTTACTCACAACGGCAGACGGATAATCATTCAAATGTTGTGAAGACTCTTTCGCTGCGCGGATATGATCATAGTAAGCTGCTTCTTTCTTCATTAAATGCCCACGAGTTGAATGCAAATAAGATCGCATTTTTCGTAACATTTCTGGTAAATTATCGCCTTGAATAGCGATTAAATCTTGCTCGCGTTTGGTGGGATGCTATTTTTGAAAAATTAGTTATAAACAATACAAAAACTTTAGTATCACAAATAAAATAGTACCCAAAATAAACCTTTAAAACTTGCACAACAAAAGTACTTCTCGTCTGGTTAGTTGTAATTTATGTTATTATAATATAATCACAAGTCAAAATTCAGGGCTGACATACTAAAACAATTAAATACTTACAGTCTTTGCATACATCTTTTCCGCATCAGAAACCTTCGTTTGAAAAGAAACTGCCACTAATACCAAATGATTAAGCATGGTTGATACATATTGTAAATCCTTTTCAGCCAGGCCGTCAAACTCGCCCAAAGTTTCAGGCAAATCGAACTGGGGTCGAAATGTGTACACACCTTCGAGCAATTTCGCTAAACATCAATGATATTAAATTTATAGGTACAAAAGGAAATTAATACCATTGAATAACGGCTAAACAAAAATTGTAACATTCTAATGGCATATAACTTCCAAGAGGGTAACATAATAGCCGAATAAAATATATTTTTTGTAAAATTCGAATATTTTTGGTGTTAATAAAAAAAAACGAGTGTTTTTCATGTATACGGTGAACATTCAGTACATTTCAGGGGGTTAAACTTGGTCAAATATCCCGTGGCCTTATAGTCTAATATATTTTCTATATTTTACCAACCTACTCTCAAACGAGACTCCATTGTTTCCAGGTGATACCCAGCCCCTTCGCGTAATTTAGGCGCAACGCAAACAGCAGCCACCAAATCGTTGTAGGTATTGATCCGTCCCTGGTCAAAAATAAAAATTACCATATAGTAGACACGACTCAGAGTTAAGAACTAGACTGACCGAATTGGAAAGTTTTGGGCCTACCATACCTCAAAATTGTTAAACTGAGGATATAGCAATAATTACACAAAGTTGTCTGTAACTAAGTTACAAGCAGAATAAATTATAATGTAATGTCAACAAATGGCTAAATACTCATATTATTTATTTACGTATGTTTTTCTAAGACTCACCTTCAATTCGTAAGCCAACAAAATGTAGGCATTCCTTACTGTTCCTATACGAAACATGTAATAGGTATGGCCCTCAGTCTCCACAGTCAACGCATTACATAGTTCCGAAGCTGGCGGTTCCGGAAATCGGTCAATGCTCATAACTGGTTCCTCAACTGGTGGTGACAACGGTGGTGGTGAATCCATTGCTACACTTGTAGCAATCGGGCTAGTTGGTCCCGCCAACAATGAAGGAAAATGCAACTGAGTTTGTATCAAAACTTTACGCAAAGTCGCTCCCTCCACACGACGTCGTTTTGTTAGCGGTGATTCTTCAATCACTTCCGTAGCTGGAGTTGAAGCCGTCATAGATGAACCGGAGGCTCTGGTGTTAGACAGAGCGGATCTATTTCAGTTTGTATTATATTTTGGCTAAGTGGTTATGCTATAATAACATACACAAATAATAAATTCATTAACCCCCAACCTAAAATAATCAGCGGTACAATAACCGTAAAACAGGGACGTTTGTCCCGGTTTTGTATTTGCTTTTCTGAGAGTCATCGCTAGTCGCTAGTACTCTATATTATAAGTTAATCGATAGTCCTAAACCGGTTGAGCAAACTTTTGGAAGATTTCCGACCACCCTTGGACACTTTTTGACGATTTGACCATAAAACATAATAGTTGACTGGTCACATAAACGGTTAAACCGTACGACGTACGAGGTTAATGTTAATTTAATTTTAATTTTGTTAGTACTTTCTATTTAAAACATTTAGGAAGTACATGTAATACATAAATGAATTTTTAATGCAATAATCGAAAAACCTGATGTTGACCGGTTATCAAATTCAATTAATCATTATATGCTCGTGACAATTTTTTGTGTTCTACGGATTCACAATCGCCTTTCTATGTTGGATTTAACTGTCAAATAGACTCATAAAATGGAACAACAAAAAACACGTCTATCAGATGAAGCTGGGACAAACGTCCCTGTTTTTGGGTGGGGGTTAAGTCTTGACAGAATTCACATATACGGTAAATTATAGCATATTTTTACTATAAGTCTATTTAAGAACATTAATGACAAATATAAGTAAAGTTTAAAACTAAATTTTGCTAAGTTCATGTGACCTGAGCTGCACACAAATTTATGAAATTGCTCCGGAAACCTTTATGTATTTTCAATAAAGGTCCATTAAATTTTCATATATAAGATATTCATTATACAAACTGCCTTGAAGGTGTCTCGGTGTTGGGCTCCACGAATAAATCTGGTAAATTCATGGAAGACATTGGGCTCTCAGTTTCTGGTAGGTTCGACATTTCCATCAAACGGGCCTCAATAGTTGAACTCCCAAGTTCCGACGCAGACACGTCATCCAAAGTCGTATTCAGTGAACCAGGCGCCAAATCCAATTGAGGAGCAGCAGTACTTTAAAGAATCATATTTACAAAAGTTAAACTAATTTACAAAAATCATATCTATCAATTAGGCCGGTTTAAACTTGCATCAAAAAGAAAACTTTAATTTTGTAAAAATACCATTTTAGTAGTCCAAAAATGGTACCGAAATTACATCTAACCATGTTATTTACCTTTGATTTAAAGCTGGTTTCTTTTTTGTCTGATTAGTTTTAATGCTGTTTTTCATGAAAAAGTTCAAAAAGATAATCTAGAATTTACAATATCGATTCAATATACTTCACATTCACTCAAATAGTAAAGAATTTTGGGGCCAAAACCATTATAAAACTATTTCGAAATGATCGGTAGTAAGTCTTAACGAAACTTTTATTTTTACGTTCAACGATTATACAGCACTAGTTCCTTAAAAGGGTTCATCGTTGGGGAATTTAGCTCTAAGCCGCACTCAACTCTATAATTTACAAAGAGATTAATTTTTCAGAACATTTATAAAAATTACTTTGATCAGTAACTAATCATGAAAATCTGTACAGTAAGCTTGCTCTAGCCAAAATGTAACGGGAATTAGTATTAAATTCATAATATTTTCTCTTAGTAAAAATATAAATTTTATTATTTAGAAAAATTGCGGTTTCTGCAACTAAGCCACAATATTTTTACAACAAAAATACGCTGGTGGTATACACGTGACAATCTAATTTGGGTGCTTAAACCAATGGAAAACCTCAATGGGTAAACCGTCAAAGGGGCTCCGAGACAAAGATTTTTTATTTTATTTTTTACCTGTTTTTTGACTCCCACTACACAGCGAGAATGCTCCGGCGCCACACTAAGTACCACACCGATTCTCTCAGCCCAACACACCACACTAGAAACATTTTTTTACTAGCTAGTAGTAAACAATTTCAAAACTACTCCTAGCAATTGACCTAAATAAATTTTGCTCTTACTGAAAACGGAATTGATTCAGTCTAATTTATTAGATTATTGAAAGTCACAATAATTTTTCTCACATAATTTTTCAAACTTATCCGGGGATTATTTGGCTACTGATAAGAGATGGCATGGCTATGTATTGTAAGTAATATACATTCATTTAAAGTCCCAGTACATAGGATGCTCAGTTAACCGGCAACTTTTTGCAATTAACCGGCAACTTTTTGACAAAATTTTCCAGCGATAACGCCTAGACGATTATCATTTAGTCGGCAGTGTTCAGTTAACCGACAGTCTTTTCTGCTTCAAGCTTTTTATTATACTTTTATTTCTAACAAACTTATACACTAGCTGTACAATTATCTTTCGCGCGGTTATTTTTCACTTTTGAGCCTATTTTTAGTTATCTTTCGTCTTTCTAGCAAAAACTTTCAACTATTTAGTTTCAATTGTCTATCTTTTACGACTATCTTTCATCATTTTTGTAAAGAAAGTCCGTCTACGTATTTTATGGAGCATTTTCCACAGTAAAGTAGTATTTTGAAGTCGGTATTTCATAGCGTTTTAAAGAAGAAAAATGACCTGGATGGTCAGGAGCGTGCAAACACATAATCCAAAACAACAATAAATTGCTTTAGAATTTCACATATTTGGTTGTTTATTATGGCGTTATCCTCCAATAATAACTTGACGCCTTTTTCAGTTATCTGTCATTTCGTAGAAAAAACATGTATTCCGCAATATTTTTGTCTTAAGTAATGCCTATGTGCAGTTAACCGGCTGATCTTGATTTTTTCGGGACATCGCCTAAACAAGTACCAGTTAACCGACAATTTGCAGTTGGCCGGCAGGTTTTCAAAAATTTTGTTTTTGCCTGACGGTTGACTTAGTGTCCTATGTAGTTGGTTGTTTAAATGATTTTACTAGTTTTTGTGCGTAAAGCTGGTAAACATTTTTATAGGGCTAACTTTTATAACTAATGACTTCAGGAATACGAATACCCCCAATTGTAAGGACAACTATCAGGGTTATTATACGCAATGATACAGATTAATGTAGATAGGATCACAACATTCTATTAATTTATAAAAAACGCTCAGTAAAAATTTTTTTTTGTTTTGGTTTACCAAAAGGATTATATACCAGATTGGAAATGGTATATCTCAAACTATAATTTTTAGGCTATATGCGGCTTTATTTACTGGGCAACTTGGGTCTCCGGCGGATTGGATTTCATATGGAACACTTTACCGTCGATTTCGAAAATATGTTTAGTCGGTATGGATGTATTCTGGGGCCTACTTTTTCGTTGGCACATCCGGACCAAATATGCCGATTACCGGCTACGAAGCAAGTTTCTGATATTAGCTATGAAAGCCAGATATAATCCGCGGGACACCGGGCATGAAGTATGGGAGTTGTTTAATTCTGGCCGCTACCAGGATGTTTTGGATACATATCGACTTATTCAATCAAATCAGTCTAAGGTTTGTGTCTGGGGCAAACTCAAATGGTTAGTGCATTTTTATGGATTGGTTACGGATGGTGGATTGGATTTTGGCGACTTTGAAGATGAAATTATATTCGATACAATCTGGAAAGATATCTCACCAATAATTAACGAAGGATGGTCTCATTTTATCTTATTCAACAACGCTGGACTTGTCGATGCTCTTACCGTTAATTCTCGTAAAGGTTAGCTGTGGCTAGCCTTTTTGCTGCTGTGTCCTCGTCCCGTCGACTTCGACCGATGGACTCAACTGACGATTCTCCCCTTCATGCTTTATTGTCAGTCCCAATTAAAGCTCCCAACCGGTTTCCCTGGCTGATGGACTGCTTGCTATTTGGCCTGTTTTTAACACATCCCCGAGTACCACCTGATTACAAATAAAGTCGGGCTGCTCTTCCTCTTCCCATGCTCCTATTTTGCAAAAAATTGCTATAAACATCTACCTTGTACACCTTTATTGTGCAAGTTCTTTTTGTTTTTGCATAAAGTAAAATGTTGCAAGTCGTTATCAAATCTCCCTACAGTTCAGGGAGTGAAAAATAAACCAGATACAGCTAAAAAAAAGATCTATAAAGGATTTCTAAACTCATCGACAAAAAGTTGTCATAAAAACTATTTGGTAATTTTGGGAAAAATTTTTTGAGTACTTTATGAAATTTTTGGAAGAAAAAACCTGTTATTTTTCTGAATCAGAAATTAGTGCGTGAAGTCGAAACTTTCAAGGCAAATTGTGCGAGCCCGATTTTTGTATGCCGAATTTCAATTTCGAAAACCTATATCTGCATGCGTGCCCACTATTTCTTTAAAAGCCGTGATGCCTTGCAAGATTTTAGTACTCATTTCGATTCTGGACCGTAGCGGTAAAGATACGCAATCGTTATTCTTCAAAAAATTCCAGAGATCAGAGCTAAATTTTGGCGTCACTAAAATAAACCAATTAATAAAAATAAATAATATTACCACTTTTTAGTAACGTTGCTTGACAGCGTGTTTGAGGCCTATGTGGCCTGTCATTGGTCCTTTTTATAGCTCAATGAAGCTCATAGAATGGAATGTTCTGAATTTTAAAGCTCAAAGAAGGAAATAGCTCAAAAAAGGACCAATGACCGGCCACATAGGCCTCAGCAAATGGTAACATTGTTTATTTTTTTCGCGTTTGAAAATCACTGCGATACAAGAAACCTTCACACAACAAAATAATCTTCCAATTTGCATATTTTGAAACATATTATGTTTAAATTTAGAAAGGGCCAGCTACGCCCTAATGTTTCCATAAAAAATGTCAAAAATGTAAAGACCGAGGGGAAGAAACATAATGCATGATGTACAAAATTGTGATGTACAAATATGTGAAACAAAATTGAAAAAAAAAAAATTTTACAGTAGAATTTACACAAGAAAGGTAACCGATAGTTTTGTTTTTTGTTATTGATGATGAACATTTGTATTTCTCACCTGAAACAAAATAGTAAACGTCGTCGACTTTGGTAATTGAACAGTCCAAAATAGAAATTAAATTTTCGTGTTTAAAGAATGATCCAGTGTTAAACTCGCTGCTTTGTAGCAAATAAGAGAAAAATTCTTCTCCATATACGACCATGTTCGTAAGAGATGATCGACGATTTTCAGTAAAATAAGCGTACTTCAAAGCACAAGAAATCTTGCCATTAC
>SCLG01000811.1:0-34304 GCA_004367875.1 Oikopleura albicans
GGTCGCGGGCAAATTGATCTTGCTGACTTAACCGCTGTGCTTCATTTTTTTTTTGACGCTTCATGAAACTTCTGATAAACCTGCATTTAGGAGTAAGTCCACGAATTCGTTCCCCATATTCGGCAATAAGAGCATCACGCTCACCCGAGTAAGTGTCGACTTTGTCTTCTGTATGCGCTTCATGGTGGCTTGTAGCGTTTTGGCTGTCACCATGAGCCGATATGTCGCCGACCGACTGTGTCAAAACTGGGCTGATTATAATTGGTCTTCCACTAGCATAAGCAGCATAACCCCCATCAGGCGCATCAGCCGTGTCATAGTCCTCATAACCAAAGTGTTTTGCAAGTTCCATTTCCCGAGAGTCACCCCGGGCGCCTGGAAAATGGTGGCCGGACCATCCTGGCCAGCCCGGATACGTTATGTGGTGTCCCGATTCGGACCGTTTTCGGCCCAGATCCGGATATTGCTCCTCGGGACACCGTGCTTCACATTCATAATTGAAAATATATGTTGTATTTGGGAGAATATCGCACGGTCGAGCAGCTTTCGGACTATATACGTAACTATCATTTACAGAGGGAGCCGTGTTGCATACCTTGTCAGCGTAATTTTTTACAATTTTCTCCTGAATCTGATTCTAAAAGCGTAAACCAAAATAAGCTAAAGGAAACAAACGACTAGCAACAGTCGTCATTCAACCATAATCGCATTAGAAATCAAGAATTCACAATTGCTAGCCGCCCAATGGTGCCCAATTATAAATTTTCAATTGATGTTTTTAACTTGGGTTGATTTGCTCCTTATGGTTTTTTCTATATTGGGATTAATTGGCTTCTCATGGTATAATCTTTTCTGTCATTTTTTTTTTGTACATTTTTTTCTTTGTAGATTTAGGACTTTTATTTCCGAATTAGATTTCATTTACGTATCCCAGTTTTGTAAAATGTCGGGGAAAAATATAATGTGATCCGTTTATAAACAATACAGTGACAGATAACGAGAAAATTTGGATGCCGAGACTGACTTTTTAATATACGTAAACGCACATTCTCAGCATTCAAAATAATGGTATTACATATAAATAAATATGTACGAAATTACAGAAAACATGATCTGTATAGAAGGCAAGGTTATTCTCAAAGCAGATGGTAACTTATTTTTTTTGTCGACTGAGCCAAATAATGGGTGGATGTTGACTTTTTGCACATATTCAACTGTGAATGCACAGTCTGCCCGATAATATAATGTTACCGCCCAGTCCGTTAACTAAACGGCATAAGTGGGTGCATCCTATAATAAGAATACCGATTCTACTCTAACTTGTTGCAGATTAGGATTACACTAGTGCTATTCAAACACACAGTAAATTATGCTAACACCGATCAAACTTGCAAAAAGTTTTACAACTATGTTGATTTAACAAATGATAATGCATACAACTTGATCCCTATACCAGCTTGATTGGTGATATAATAACTATGTTAAACAAGCGTTCCCAACTTACCGACCCGTAAACTTGAATGGTGAATAAGTATAGAATATACTGTACGAAAATATAACATCCTATATTCCAGATGGAATAACCAACCGTGCGGAATATGACCATTGATATTTCCGTCGGAATAAATGGTGACATATTTAAGCATAATTTCACTTTTTTGGGGTTAGTTCGTGGAACGTAAGTTGTATGCACCCAGTGTACAGTGCACTTTATATTTTGCGAGAAAAAGACGCTAATAATTATTTTTTTTAGTCTATCGCCATTAACCAACAGTTTTATTGACCAAAGATGCGTCCACATACGTAAAAGTTAGAACGTAAATGTTGTCATACCAATTGTGTACTATAATAGACAGTAAACTTTAGTTTTTGGTCTTCTGTGGTAATCAGGATAACCGAGGTTGAAGCAATCCTGGCTTTGAACAACAACAAGTCAAAAATATAGATTGTAATCGAATTGGTTAACGCTTCCGGTTCCAATAAATACCTTGAATAGGTATTTTGTGACCTTTAAAAGTAGTATAATTTATACCCATCAAAGGAAGATTGCCGAATGCCTATGAACACCCAGAATTATAACTTATAAATTATTAGTTTTACGTTATCAAATGTTCATGCTATGGGCCATAACTTATGGCATATAAAGGCTATTGATGTGACAGTGGCCCCTTTAAAACTTATATTCGTTTTGTAAATGCTAACGTAAGTGGAACTACAGAATTCATACCATCTGCCAAAGAGCTGGTATTGGAATCGGGCCGTATAGTATTAAAGTCAGTCATACATTTTCTAAACTCAAATAGGACATCCCACATAGGAGTAGGTACTGTAACCATCTTTGTGACGAAAAAACTGCATTAGCAATTGATTTTACCAAAACCAAAACCCCCTAAATTACCAAACTGGTTTTTGTTTTCAACCTTTCCGCCTACGCCCTAACCCATTATGTTACCAAAATTCCGTTATGTTACCATTTACATAAACTTACTATCAATGTTGTCGTACAGTAAAAAAGCGGACAGTTAAAATAGAAGCTTTACTACCCTAAAGTTAGGTAAACCACATGCGCATCTAACTTCCAGAGGAAAGCTTACTAATTTAGGGGCGCATATAGCTTTTCAAACCCTGCATTTCGGCGTTTTTGCGCGCAAATGGTCCGCCCTTATCTAACGCAAACTGGTGGACCTGGGAAATCGATTTCCGGGAACAAATTTCGTGTGAAAGCCACTATGGACCATATAAGTTCGAGTGGATACCGAGCTAGTTTATGAAACATACTAATTGGTCAAAGATTAAACGACTTTATTTTTCTTCGCAAAAAAATAGAGGAAGGGAACAAGACAGAAGCAAAAACTGGTGGGGTTCCCATTACGTCGAAGGTTGATTGGGGGCCTCTGATAAGGCACAGGACATGTCTTTAAGGACACGATTTCGCTCGCAGAAGCGAGTGAATGCATCTTCGATTGCCAAATTAAACACACGCTGCGCGGATGATTTTGAAATTTCACGCGAACCCAACAAACGCTCACTTAGGATGAAACATTGATTTGATCGGAACGGTGTCCCCACGTTTTGTGTGTTGTAAGTGTCATGATACAGCAGGTGGCTTTTCTCTTTGTATCTGTCAAGAGTTAAAACTTGACGAGAGTCCCCGAGGTACGCGTCTTCCAACAAAAAGTGTAAATCCTGAAACCAAAATTGTTGCATTCAACTGTGGTAAACTATAGCAAACAAAGGAAGAATGGCCTAATGCGGCAAAAATACTCCACCCGACCAGTTATCTTAACAACTGTTCAGCTCATGAACGGACTACAAAGACACAGTTGTTAAAATAAGTGGTTGGGAGGAGTTTCTTCCTTCAATTGAATATAAGTTCTGATGTCAAGCAACATGGTGATATGAGAAGTTGGAATAGGGACTCACATTTCTACGGCGTTCGAGGTGGAGCTTCAGCGCTGACTTCTTCAACCGGGCAAACGGGGGAAACGAAAGCACTGGTTCGGCCTCGCATACAGCACTAAGCAATTCAAATGCGTCAAAGTGGAAGGGCCTCTCGAGCAACCCGCCATTAGTGTAGGCATGATGGGCTTCGAATGGGAGTTGGCTGAGCTTCAGCAAAGGCAACTCATCGCTGCGGGACCAGGCCAACGTTTGAAATTCAAACAATCTGGCAACCTCCATTCTACGCACCGAAAGAAAGGATTCGAAGCCATCAATGACTTCACACGCGTCGTAGAGGGAGCTGACAAAAGTCTCCGATGCTGGAGAGAACTCCTTTAAAACTTAAATTGGGTTAATCACTGACTCAAAAAATTTTAAGGGATGACTAATTTTACATGACCCGTTGCCCTTAACATGATGGCCCGCTCAAAACTTTGCGTGCCAACGCTCAAAGTTCAAAGTACAGTGAGAAACCTTGCCATGGGGGTGGCCCTGAAAAGGTTGGGGTCGTTGACGGCCAATTGAACCAAGTTGACCCCGCAGGCCCGAACGAGGACTCCCACCTCGTTCCCCGCTCGGGCCTGCGTTCCCTTCAGACCCAGGGCTTTCCCTTTCGGGAAAGCACGTCGCAGGGTGTCGTTTGACCGTTGATAACGATCTGGTCGTGAGGAGCTTGGCGTGCCGGACATATCTATTTGGACCTCTAGAAAAAAAGGAGCGACATAAGTTTAAGATGTAAACTGTAAATATAAAATATACTGGGCACAGTGGAGGGAGTACATAACAAAAGTGTTCCTAAGAGGGTCCCAGACCATCCACTGGTCATTGGTCAGAAACCGGTTATCGGGAATTTATGATGCTTTCACCTCTTAAGGGAAAGCTATGGGTGATATGAAATAATATACATCACACGTGCACTTATTTGGACACTTCGTCAGTCAAAACTGTCCAAATAAGTGCAAATTGTCCAAACAAGTACACAGCGTGTAGGGGTTTCACGGGAAAAAATTTGAACCAAAAAAGTGGCCGAATAACTGCACCATCGGGAATTTGGTCCAAATAAGTGCTGTCTAAATAAATGCACATGTGGTGTGCCTGAAAAATGGACTCAATACGTTTTATGTACACCTACAACCACATTTGGGCAAACGACTTTCCTTTTTGATCCTTTAGACATGATGAAAAGTCCAGCCTCTGAGGTTATATGCCCGTTTGGTGCCGTGTAAGAAGTTATCCTACCACATTTACCTCTCCATAACCCTATCTTAGAGTTATTTCAGGGTCGGTATACTCTGGCCTTTCACCTAACGCCGGTTAAAGGTTAAAACATAAGTTGCCTTGGACCATTGTGATTTTTATTGTTTAAATACACTGCGCCGTTATCTGGCCGAAATTTCCGCCCGTTTCGTTATCTGGCCGAAATTTCCGCCCGTTTCGTTATCTGGCCGAAATTTCCGCCGTTTCGTTATCTGGCCATAATTCCTGATCGTTCCGTTATCTGGCCGGAAGTCTTGCCCGCCCCTTCACCTGCCGGAATTTTGAGCGGTAAGGTTATTATAAGTGCCTTAATTTTTAAGAATCGAAACACTGCGCCGTTATATAGCCATTTTCAAGTAACAAAGTTTTTGCAAAATTATCGGTCAGATAAACGGCCAGGTGGTGTATGGAATCAGCAAAAGTGAATTAATGACACAGTGAGTTAACGACTCAGTGGGTTAACGACGCATTCTTTTTACGAACAAAGTGTTTCTGGCAAAAGTATCGGACAGATAACGACCAGGTGGCGGATAGAATCAGCAACATTTTCCTTAAGGGATCTTGGTCAGATGACTACGCAGGACAGAAAGACACAAGTTTTTCGTAAAAATCACACATGTACAGTAATTTGGGCCCTTATTTTTTTGGGAAAACCAATAAACCATATCATTATTCCTGGTTTAGCGGCAATATAAGACACACCAATTTGTTTCAACAAATCTTTAGCGTTAGACAAGTTTTTTTTTTGAAATAAATTGTGCGTGAAATCGTGCGTAATTCAGGTATAGGCTCACATGGCGTCATAGTCTGGTATCAGGCGGTTGGTATTCATTAGTTGCGGGGGTTCTTTCTTCCACGCGAAAGAAATCGGGAGCAATATCGTTCGGAAGACGACTACAATAATACCATGGGCCCGGACGGAACGCGATAGCGAACTGGAATTCGAACTCAAGCTGGCCGCGCCGTCCGGGCCAATTCTTATAACTCACACGGTGATGATGTGTGAGTTGCTTCGTAGAACAATATTCATAGAAATGGCGGGTCTGCTTACGCTCACATGGCGTCAGCTTATGGACAAGCGCAATGTAATATCGTATATCTTGAAATTTGGGTAATGATGGGTTGCCCGGTTTACAGTGCTAAAAGGGAATGTTATATTCTTTTTCATGAATTAAAACCCATGGTACAATTCATTATACCATCTACCCTCTTAACCCCGATGCGCCGGTGCTACACACGGTGTGCGATTTCAAATTTATGTCGCGTTCACGGTTAAACCACTTTCTGAAGTGGTCGGTTTGGTTTGACCAAATAAATTATATTGCCTTTGACTTTCGACAAAGAAAAAAAAAATATTATTTTGATACAGTAGGTATCTCGAAATTGGAAAACTTCACAATATAAAATTTTGACATTAACTCCTGGGGCTCATTTTTGGACCTTTTTTATTTTTTAAATCAAAATTTATCTATAAATAAAAACTATTAGAAATAAATAACGCCCTAACCAGTTATCTTAACAAACATTATCTTAATTCTCGCGGCCGCTTCCTCAACATTTGTTCACTACCATTTTTTTTTTCTTTTTCTTTGTAAAATTTTACATTTAAATTGTATTTTTACAATTTTAAGATTATATTAGAGGAAACTGTCGTAGAATTTTTTTTTTCCCTTTAATCGAGTTTGTTACAAATCCATTCAGAAAATGTCAATATATGACGTCAATGATAATTATTTTTTTTGGTTTTTGTTACTTTTGGCAAAGTCGAGCGCATATAGCGGCACATAGCGGCACAACCAACTGAGTTATATTGATTTCGAGTACATACTCTGATAAAGTATACTTGGGAGACTACTCGTGTAGTTTTTAGCACTAAAAGTTAAACGGGTAATAAATGGCAAAGGGATAAGAGTGACCTACACACGGTGTGTGGGTACCGGCGCATGAACACTAGTTCAATCAGCGGCGCATCGGAGTTAAAGTGACACCAAAATCAACAACTGGTTGTAAACCAAAAAGAACTGTTACTGTGAGCAAATAGTGTCAATCTAAACAGCGTCACTTTAAGAGGGTAGGTGGTGTACCTAGAGCAACCAACAACGATGAATTGTTAAGATTTTAATTTAAATAGTTAATAACGATCAAGAAATTTTGAACTGAAAATTACCGCCAAAACTATACACTGCGTCACGATGTCCAACTGTGGGAGTGTAAAATCGCTACGCCATTCAGAGAGTGATATCAAAGCATGGTGACCCGCGTCGATCTGACGTAAAAATGTTCGTACAGGTCGTCCTGTCAATGACGTCAGGTACGGCCAAACATAATCATCCGAGTTCAAAAAATCTCGAATTTTTCTAATGAACCCCAGTCCAGTATGATCACGAGAAGACCAACCTTCATTATAATACAGAGTGCGAGCCAATACTCGAATACGTTGTTCAGGTCGTAAGGAGTATGGCACATCCAAAATCGGCCCAAACACAGATCGATCACGCTGAAGGTCAAAAGTTGTTGACCGAAGAGAAGCACTCGTCTGTATCTCCTGAAACCGCCTACCATCAAAGTAGTCTGGGCGATAAATAACCGCACCTCGGCCACAGCCGTGTGGCAGCCAATCGCGCGCGGCCTTCACATATTTCAACCGCGTAGGCCCCTGGGAACCATGGATTGCTGCGGCGTTGCTTGCGGCATGGTTACGGGCGGCGTCACGTGCCGCTATGACCGCCCCGACGATGGAGCTGGTTGGGCACGCAACCTCCGTGCTTGTCGCGGCCACATCGGCCGCTTCCTTAGCCGTCGCATCGACCGCAGCTGCTGTACAGATGGTTGCCACAGGAATGGACGACCGTGCGTCGACGTCGCCTGCTGGAAAGGCTTCCGCGGCTGTCGCCATGACATCGGCCGCTTCCTCGGCTGTCGACATGACATCGGCTGCTTCCTCGGCTGTCGCGATGACCCCAGCTGCTTCCGCGGCCGTCGCGGTAACACCGGCCGCTTCTTCGGCTGTCGCGGTGACCTCGGCTGCTTCCGCGGCTGTCGCCATGACATCGGCCGCTTCCTCGGCTGTCGACATGACATCGGCCGCTTCCTCGGCTGTCGCGGTGACATCGGCCACTTCCTCGGCTGTCGCGATGACCCCAGCTGCTTCCGCGGCTGTCGCGGTAACACCGGCCGTTTCTTCGGCTGTCGCGGTGACCTCGGCTGCTTCCGCGGCTGTCGCCATGACATCGACCGCTTCCTCGGCTGTCGCGGTGACATCGGCACACCTCTTTTTATCAGACTCATTTCTAGTCTAATAAGAATGTGACCTTGTTGGCTTCTAAGAGATTTAGGGATGCGGTGGGCATGACTTTTAGTTATCCCCACTTTAAACATAAAATCGGAAATTACCGGCAGCGGATAAGATGACAGGATTGGCTTTGATTTTTTATACCTTGTTTTTCTCACTGTTCTCAAACTTTTCNCCGTTTCTTCGGCTGTCGCGGTGACCTCGGCTGCTTCCGCGGCTGTCGCCATGACATCGACCGCTTCCTCGGCTGTCGCGGTGACATCGGCCACTTCCTCGGCTGTCGCGATGACCCCAGCTGCTTCCGCGGCTGTCGCGGTAACACCGGCCGTTTCTTCGGCTGTCGCGGTGACCTCGGCTGCTTCCGCGGCTGTCGCCATGACATCGACCGCTTCCTCGGCTGTCGCGGTGACATCGGCCATTTCCTCGGCTGTCGCGGCGACCCCAGCCAATGAACCGACGGTGACCACAGGAATGGCCGACTGTGTGTCGATGTCGGCAGACGCGCAGGTGCCTTCGGTGCGGGTCGCGATGATACCGGCCGCTTCCTCGGCTATCGCGGTGACCTCGGCTGCTTCCGCGGCTGTCGCCATGACATCGGCCGCTTCCTCGGCTATCGCGGTGACCTCGGCCGCTTCCTCGGCTGTCGCGGTGACCTCGGCTGCTTCCGCAGCTGTCGCCGTGACATCGGCCGCTCCCTCGGCTGTCGCGGTAACATGGGCCGCTTCCTTGCCTGTTGCGTCGACCCCAGCCAATGAGCTGACGGTGGCGACAGGAATGGCCGACCGTGTGTCGATGTCGGTGCGGGTCGTGATAGCGTCGACTGCAGCAGTGAAATCGTCAGACAGAAGAGACTCGGCGGCGGATGCAGCCTCGGCTTCATTCGGGAAACTGAAGTCACCGGATTCGGCAATGAATAGGCTAAAAGCATAAAACTCAGTCATGTAAAATGGTACGAGGTGCACCCCACGCGCTTTACACCTTCTGATGTAAAATAAAACAAACATGTAAAGAAACAAACATCGGATATATGATTACTTGTCGAATTAAATTTTCCGACTGTTGGGCCAGAATACACCCCATGCGCTGTTATCCTTCGATTTCCACATAAAAGAAAAACTATCTGCAAAAAAAAAGGGTGACAATATAACAGCGCAGGGGGTGTACCTTGAAAGAATTGTGAATAATTTTTCAGCTGTTGGGCCAGAATTCACCCCATGCGCTGTTATCCGGCGATTTTCACATAAAGGAAACCTATCTGCAAAGATAACAGCGCAGGGGGTGCACCTTGAACGAAAGAAAAAAGAAACCCCGAGCAAAGCCCCGCTCGTTTGCCCTATCAAAAAATGCCTAGTTCGTTTCAAGTAAGGAAAACATTGAAAAGTTTGAGAACAGTGAGAAAAACAAGGTATAAAAAATCAAAGCCAATCCTGTCATCTTATCCGCTGCCGGTAATTTCCGATTTTATGTTTAAAGTGGGGATAACTAAAAGTCATGCCCACCGCATCCCTAAATCTCTTAGAAGCCAACAAGGTCACATTCTTATTAGACTAGAAATGAGTCTGATAAAAAGAGGTGTGCCGATGTCACCGCGACAGCCGAGGAAGCGGNGTCAGATGGTAGACTTTACTTGCGGATGAGTTTTGTTAACAGTTTGTGTTTTCCTATTCAAGGTTTCATTAAATAAATTTATGTCAATTATTAGTATCTCCGGGCGTTTCATTATGGGGGTTAAATGGCTTATATGCCTTGTATACAGTTTTTTCTCCGCTTTGTATTCCTCGAAAATCCGATATACATTCCCTTTTCGACTCTTGACTTTGAATACTCGGTCGTTGACTTGATCATCAGGATATGGGAAATAAGCAAAACATCGTTGAGAATTTTGTAGCCTTTTGGCCTTTTTGGCCTAATCTCTTAGAAGCCAACAAGGTCACATTCTTATTAGACTAGAAATGAGTCTGATAAAAAGAGGTGTGCCGGTCGCCTAAATCCGGGGATCGGTGTATGACGGGGAACTTAAGGGAAAACAAATAAAACCGTCAAATATTGGCTACCTCGGGACATCCATCTGACGGGGGGCTTGAGCCATCAAGGCTTGTGCCACAGGGACGGCTTGTACCCCACCAGGGGGGGTTTGAGCCTCGGCTTGTGCCCCACCAGTGGCTTGGGCACGGGCTGGGTCGATGCATCGGCGCTGGCCTGGGGGGACCGAGGAGCGGCGTCGCCGATCACGGTCCCTACGGCGATTGAGGCTTCTCTCGGACCTTTCGGGGCTGTGATACCGTTTACGAGAACGCGATGGGTTACGTTGATGAGGCATAGAAACAGGAGCTGAAATAAAAAATAAGGTCAATTGAAATCAAGGCACCAAACTAGACTCCTTAGGAATAAAAAAAAAATGTAAAGAAAAAAAAAATAATCCGTTTATTTGGGTACTTGTTTTTTTTTATATTTTAGCGCACACTTTCAAAAATGGCCATTTTTCAGGTTTATATCTTTACAAACAAAAAATAACTTTAAATACACTTTTGTGCCCCGAAAAGTGTCCCTTAATATGAGAAAGCGGATTTTTTGTCTGATAGTCTACAATGTAGACTCTAACTATACGTTCGGTCTATTTTCGGAAAGTTCTATATATCGTCATTAATTTTTTAATATTTTTTTCGTCTTGATTTTCATGTTTTATTTCTAAGTCCAATCTTGAAGCAAAAGACTTGGCTTTTTATAATGTAAAATTATTTTTAATATTTTCAATGAACAGGGTTTCAAAAACAAAATCGAAAAATAGTGAAACCAAATGGCCCAAGCGGGAAAAAGTGAGACATAACGGCGTAGTGCTTAACATATAAATATATATTAGGGTAAATATAAATCTTGCTGAATTTCGGGCTGCTGGGTGTACACTGTACCGTACACCTTGTTATTTTCCAAAAAATGTACTTCCCCTTTTTATCTAGATTGAAAGACAGAAAGTTTAAAAAAGTTTTTTCAAGATACAACAAACAAAGTTAAAAATCGACAGACGACTTATTACAACTTCCGCTAAATTGATTGGTTTAGCCCGAAGACTATCAGACAAATTTCTTTTTTACCCATATTAAGGGACAACTGAAATATAACCATCATAATCCAGTGAATTACTGACAGAAGTGACGCAAAAATTGTCCCTTAAAATGTAATAAAATGGGCTGTCCCTTAATTTGGGTGTTTTAGTCATTTTTAGGCATTTTATTCAAAAATTGTCCCTTAACATGAGAGCACAAACTTTTTTTTGTCTCGAAATGCTGTCCCTTAATGTGGTGTCCCTTAATATGGGGCCCCCCGTACTTATTTACTGGTGATGGCTTATTAACATGTGTTAGTTGTAAGTCATAGATGATTTATTACCACTAATGTTTGCCAGAAATCGTATTCAAGATTTGTGTTCCTTAAATCTGAAAGCCCGGGTAGAGTTGACTCGTAGACTCTTTAATTAAACTCGCATTCTGACTCACATTGTCAACCAGACCAGATTAGCTGGGAATTTTGACCAGTTACTGCTCAACGAAATTATATTTCAGAGAACCGATTTTATTTCGAATGAGCCTTCTTTCGAGACGTTGAAGTAATATATTTCGAGAAAATAGTCATAACGGGACCGGCTAAATTTGTATCATGTAGTTGAGGTCGAAATTATAATGGCTGAAAGGTCAAAATGCATAATTGAGGATTTGACGCAAATTAACGTCGAATTCTGACTCATTCCGTTTGCACTTTAAATGTTTAAACCCTCGGAGACAGAGTGCCCCATTTGTATACAGTCCTTGCGCCCGCAGAGCTATTACACTTATACTGTGAAACATGCTGCATGTATACAAGCGCGTACATGTCCAATAGCGCGTGTTATTAATCACTTATCTGTGTATAACCCTTGGGCTTTCAAGAATAAGATTATTTGGAACACATTATAACGTCCTGAGGTTACGGGGAAACCGTTACGCTAACAAATAAAAAAGGTGTTTTCGATAAGTTATATAAACTCTGATGTTCTCTTGGAATGTCGGTCTTGAAAATGCGCTCTGGTGACAAAAGTTTTTTTTCCGAAATCATTCGTCCAAATCGTTCTGATGAATTATAGTAATTGACCACAACATATTCTATATCAATAATTGGTCTTGTAAAACCCTTAACATCCTATAAACCATAGTCGACTCTAAACCAGATTATTCCATCTTGATTTCGAGATCTATGATTACCTTTTAGCGCCGTTATCGGTCATCAAAATAGCAACACCGTCTTACAATTAGATAAAATTTATATGACATAAATTGATTCGGTAAACTGGACAAAATGACGTTATCGAGAAGATAAACTAGCCTTTTTTTTTTGGAGCCAAACCTCTAAAGGGGTATTTTTGCCCATTTTTTAATATACAGTTATTACTCCCATTAGGGCCGGTTATACGATTCTCAAAATCAGCACTTATAAGAACTTATGCAATTGTTCATTTAAACACTTATGCATTTAATCACTTATAAGTTCTTATCATACAAGATCAATAATTGTGTCAAAAGATAAGTCGCGGAATTCAACCGCGTACTGTTAACATACAAGCTGAATAGGTTGCCCATCATTAGCGAATTATCATGCGCTCTATAAGCATGTTTTCCACCTGCTTTAATGTATAGGTACCGTCATGATACGCGTCACTTATTGATATTTTGATGAATCCTTCGGAGAGGAACAAAAAAAAGTTACACGCGTGGGCTGAAAATTCTCCAAAAACGGTTGATTGTATCACCCGATTAACACTGATTATACTCCATTAACTATAAGCCATTGACGGGCATCGTACACCCCCTACAGAAAATCCCGAAAATTAATGTATAAAATAAGTGATTTGATATTCATGTTAGCACGGGCTATTTTTGGTTTTTAGTTTTCATTCTGTTCGGGCTTTGTCTGACCCTTCTTGGCAAATATTTTTAGTCAAATCAGTCCGTGTGAAATATGGCTTTACTTCAATGATAATGAAATGATCAATAGATCAACAAAGTTATGATTTTTTTTTCAACACAAAATTAGCCATGCGCCTATTGCGGACGCATTATTAGAGCAGTGGACAAAAGCATACCTTACAACCACCCCCGTATCATTTATCGAAAGCATTGATGAACTTGAGTGCGGAAATGGAATAGGTTATTTTGTTGAAGTTTTATTGTGGTAAAATTACATGTGATTATGGCGCCACCAAAATTAACAAACCCGACTAAGATTTATGCAACATAAAGTCCTTACTCCCAAAAGGGACTCTTTCTTGTATAAAAAAAGTGGACCCAAAAACTGTTGGAAATTACTAATTTTATTCGGTGCGTTAGAACAATTGACCTGTGAACAAATGCTATAATAAGTCTCATGCTACATGAAAATAAACTTAACAACTCTTTAACATTATGAAAATTGCAATGGAGAAGCTGAACTCGTCTGATAACTATAGTTATATAATGATAAATTATTAGCATATACAACATACAATATAGTATGCACCGATAATATATGCTGGCCATCGGTATTTTTAATGATTATTAACCCGTATAAAAAAAAACACATGAAACAATATTCGCTTCGTTTTGAGATCTCTTTTTGAAAACTGGCCAAATTCGAAAGAAATTCAATTACCTACGATTAAATATTTTTTGATTCTCTCTCTGACGACGCTATGCAGACGACTAGAGTTGAAATAACTAGGTGAAAAGCAAAATCTGAAAAAGCCGAGCCTCAGGGCAGGAGACGCCCTCACGCGAAGTAAATGGCGTAAAAAAAGGTTATGAAATTATTTCTTTTCGACCTACCGACAACTTTACCGAAAACTGGCCACCGAAAACTGGCCCGGTAATTACCGGTAATGGGCAATTGAGTAATCAAAATTTATCGGTTTCAGTTAGTTTTAGGGCTAATGTTGGACGAAAAAGCCAAAACTGATGCCTGTTTTTTTTTTTTGGTTTACTGATGTAGCACTAATATTAGTCGGTTTTACGAAATTTGTGAATTAAAATTAAAATAATGATAAAAAGTAAGCGTCAAAATTATTGGTTTCCCACGACTATAGAACGACTATTTTTTCTTTTGAACAAAGTCTAGGGGTAGCCTACATAATTAGGCGTATATTGATTTGAGACAATAAAGTTTGAAATACTATGACTCTGGGAACAGTATGCGTAGGTGTTAATGCAATAAAAAGGGGATAAAAAGAAAAATTATAATATAATCTCACTAACCATATATATTTTATCCATTACGTCACACCAAAAACCCACAATCCTCTGTAGCCAGAGGACGAACGGCAGATGTTTGGTGAAAACCCACGCTGTAGCCAGAGGACGAACGGCAGATGTTTGGGGAAGTAAGAAACCAAAAAAATGTCTGAGGGGGGACCCTGGTTTATTCTGGTTACTGTATTTACTATTATTTAATCACTTGCAAACATAACTATTATTATTAACGCAAAGCCAAGCAAGTATCATGTAGTCAGAAAGTAGTCATGCACGGGCCACCAAACACTGCTGACTACCTTCTTTACTAGTGGTTACTGTGGCATACGCGTAGGTTGGGTATTCATACATATACTGACCGAAATTAAGAAAAAGCGTTCACTGACTGGAATAAATACTGAACTCAAATCGTTGTTTTTCTATCAGCTTGAGCTGACTAAACCAATGGAGGTCCTACCGACGGAATAAGACCGAACCGGTAAAACTAGAAGAAGAAAAATTAGAGATTCAGAGAAATAAAAAAAGAAGAACACGAAATGAGCGATGACGGAGAGAGTCAAGCCGTGGAAACGGACTATCGATTCGTCACATTCCACCCAGACCAATTAACAACTAATGAATTCCGTGAATACATACTACAAGCAATACCACGATGGGAAAATATGAATGAACATATTTTCAATGATGTCAACATCAACGATCCAATCTTTAGAGAAGGGTAAGTTTATAACTATTATAGCTATCATATAACTTGAGGGGTGAACCTTACTAACATAAAATATAACCCATTTTTTCGGGTTTTCAACAAAACATTAATTACACCTCCGCATACGGTCCTTATAATGTAAAATTTATTTTTAATTTTGAAGAACATTATTGATCTTAAACTTATACACCAGTTAATAAGGGCAGTAAAAGGAAAATGTCACTTATTCAGCCTTGTATGACAGTCTATCAAAGTCTAGTATTCCGAGATACGATATACAGGATTAAAATTAAGGATATGCCGAAACATCAACCAATATTATTCAAACATGGATATTGGAGATGCCATCTGTATTGAACTTGCTAAAATCCCAGCAATAATAGCAACGGACGACCTGGAACGACTCGACAATTGCACCTATCAGGAGTACATGAGCGAGATACCACTCCATTGCATCGATCATGAGCCGGTAAATGTGGTGAGCACAAACTTATGGATGCCCACGATCGATATTGGTGGGAGTAAACAAGCGCTCCGCAGGCTAGGAATACAAAAAAGTACAACGGTTAAAGATAATGAAGGAGGAAAGCTCACATTCATGACAGAAGCAGGTGAAGATGGAAAGCAGAAAATAGTAGATTTGAAAGCAGATCAAAACCTGAGGGAGAGAGACCTCTCGAGAACATATAAATGCTATCGAGATGGATTTATGAACAACACGCAAGGACTAACCGAGGGGACAGTCCTACTACGGTCAAGGATAACCAGTGCAATGGATCACGAGCGGCTAGCAAATGGACGACAAGCAACGAATAATGATGGCGTAGAAAAGGATGAAATAATGAAAAGTATAATGGAGGCAGCAAGATGTAACACGCTGCAAAGAGGGACTCGAGTGGTAAGCAGCGAAGGAAACACCACAACACAGTCGACAACCGATGGGATATCAGACGAAAACTTCCAAGATGATCCGGGACCAAGTCCACCAATGAGCTCGAGTACACCTCATCAATCACGGCGCCCGATAATTCCTTCAGCGATTGACTTTCAAGTCGGCGAAATAGTGGGAAATGACGAAGCAGAGGTAGTTGGAAAATTCATTGTATCGAGTGGTCCAAACAAAGGGGTATACATAGGCACCATGACGCCAGAGGGCACAATCAAGTATACAAAACAAGTGAGACAGGTAACAATCAATGAGCCGGCATCCGACGAAGAGGGTTCAGTTATCGTAGGGAATCGGCGATCAAGAAACGTGCTACCGAACCGAGAAAATACGGACAGGCTTTACAGACTTGGAAGTGACAACACACGAATTCGAGAGCGGAGAGGGCTTGGTAGTACTAGGGCCCCTACTCAAAGGACTGACGTTTTACCCGCACCAAACAGGACAGGAAATGAACCACCACCTAGACCAGAGCCGCCAACTCGACGAGTTACGCGCCTGCAAGCCGGCAATGAAATGCAGCATGTGCGATTAACGCCACGTGCACGCGGATTCCAAAGTAGAGATGTCAGCAATGCACGAGTACTAATTGACGACTTACGACCTGAGGCCACAGCACAGGTGGATCGCCAAACGCCGCGTGATCATTATAACAGCATACCTGACGGTGACGGAGCATTCATTAACAGGTCCCGCCAACAGTCAACTAGTACTAACCAAACACGTATAAACATGATGGGAAATAATGAAACTTACTTTTTACACGACAACGAAGTTATACCAGAGCCAATTTTCCAAGTTTCACAACCACTTGGGGGAGAATCATATTTGGATTATATGATAAGGGTACAAGAAGAATACGATTCACACGTGATCTACAATCGACTTGATGAGGAACCAAAAGATGTATCTCCAATACTTCGAAGGATTTGCCATTATCTTAGCAGATATCGGCTTCTTCCACCAGGTAGTGCGAGCAAGCTAACGAAGCTGGGGTCTTTCGTCAACAGTTTTGACACACTATACATGGGGCTGCTCGAAATCCGATTCAAACCGGATCTAGCCTTACGTGATCTAGAGACGGCTGTCTTTGACAGTGAAAGGGAAGCTATTGGGTTGTTTTTGAGAAAAACAGAGATCAAGTTGCAATATATATTCGGAGCAAACGCACGGAGCGAGGAAATGCTGATCAAGTTCATTCACAGCGCATTCAGGTATGATAAGACTCTCCAACAGTTCTATGAGGGCCGGTTCATGCATAAAATAAAGAAAATAACAACCGAAGAAATGGCCACTGTCCTTGGAAGCTTCTTAGAAGACCGTCGAATGATGCCAGAGATCAGAGAATCTAAGAAAAATAAAGGCATGAATAAGAAATTTGACCCCACAAGCGTCAACACAATGGAAATAGAGAGTGAACAAGAGGAATCAACGGACGAATATGATGTATTAGGTTCGCTCCAAGACAGGATGCAGAAACAAATTGAAGAACTAAGATTTCATAGCACGGAGCTGAAAGAAAGTATGGCTCGACAGGAAGAAGAACAGCAGCGAGAAAGAAAACAAATGAAACAAACAATGGAAAAGGCTGTGGAAAAGGTATCGAAAAACATGCGGGCCGTTGATGAAATGGCAAATAGCTTGAAAAGCGTAAAAGTGGATCAAAAGAACCTTCCGAGTGATGAAACGCCTAGTTACTACCAACAAAGGAACTACCAAAGAAGGTACTATGCCCCGAAAAATCACCCAAAATTCATGGATCAGCGGGTACGGGCCAGTTACCAGAGGTGGGCAGTAAAGTCAAATTTCAAGTTCTATATGGAACTGAATGAAAAACATCGAGGAAAGTTGAATCACCATAAACTCAAGGATCGCATATGCTTAATTTGCCTTGCAGCACATGTTACGGATCGGCATTATGTCAACGAACGTTACAAGCGCGAGTTTGGTGAAAAGGGGTTTCAACGCAGTGCAAAAGATAAGACAGATATAGACGAATTTGGAGAGAGAATACCTAAATTTTTAAAAGAAATAGAGGAATCAAAAAACTAGACGGCACCCTGATTGGGGCGGAAATTATACCCCAATCAGGGCCGGTAGTGGAATCAGAAATCTCTGTACAAACGGGGAAAGGTAGTCCGATAATCAGGCAACAACAAATAAAACAAATAAAAATTAATGACCACGCTAGGGAAAACTTTATCCCGAAAAAATTGATAAACTTAATTGACAAAAAAAACTTAGAGAAAAACGGGGATATTGAGGTTAACCAAATCAATTTTTTCAGTACACTAACCGCGCAACTTATACATGTTACTGCAATAATCGGTAGGGTGAACGTAACATTTCTAATAGACGGTGGAGCTCAATCAAATTTACTCAATTCGCAATCACTAGACAGAATAAGAAAGGACAAATTAGCAATCGGTGAGGTGATAGTCACGGAATACAACCCGTTGAGACTAGTTTTTGGGAATGGGTCGAGCAATAACTCCACATCTCTCGTAACACTAGAATTTAGGATATCGGGCAACTTATTTACTGACAGATTCGTAGTAACAAATAGCTCCACACCCAACATTCTGGGGCTCAGTTTTTTGAGGAATTATAGAATATCAATACAACACGATAAGGGGTATTCTCTTTTGTTCTATGGAGACAAGCTGCTGAGCCCGAAGAAACGATCACGAAAAAAAGGCAAATTAAACAAGAAAATACACAGCATTAGTACGCAACTGGAGAAACTTGATTATATCTCACAAAATCATACCGACGAACAATTTGAACAAGTAATGGATGCAAGCAAAGAACCTGATTTACTCGAAACGTTGAAAATTAGTGAAGACGTAACGCGAGAAGATTGCGCGGACGCGGCTGAAGCAATACCCATCCCGTTCGATGAAAAGGAGAGAGTAATCGATATTCTTCTCAAGAACGCAGCACTTTTCGCACCTGGAGTGGGATTGCTCAAAGTCGAGCCCATAAACTTTGACATAAATCTCGACCGACTGCCTTCTGTGATTACAAAAGGAAGAAATCGGACGCATAAAGAAAAATTGCTTATTGCGGAACTATCGGATACACTCATTGAACAGGGACTTCTCGAAGTACAATCAAGACCGACTAGATGGCTTTCTCAAGTCCTATTGGTGTACAAAGGGAAGAAAACTGCAGAAACGGCTGGATTGAGCAAACGAAAAATTATGGAGTCACAAAACGATACGAAGAACATACGAATGGTTGTCGAACTACAGCTCATAAACAATCTAGTTGAACAGCGCGCCGTTGTACTACATCCGACGCAACAGGGGTATGCGGACATGACGAATGTTGACTTTTTTATACAATTGGATATTAGTCGAGCATTTTGGACAATGCCTCTTGATGATACAGTACGAGATCTTTTCACCATCCAGAGCTATGACAAGAAAGGCGACGTACGATTGCTAAGACCCAAAAGATGTTTGCAAGGGTTCAAAAATACGCTCCAGTATTTCCATACAATAACAAGATCGATAACGGACAAAATGATGATAAGAATAAGTGAGATTGACCCTAGGATTAAAGCAATTATTTACGTTGACGATATTCTGATAACGATACCAAAGAATAGGGAATACCAATTACATATTGTTTATAATATATTCTTGTCTGGATATCGCGAAGCGGGATTGAGGGTAAACATGAAAAAATGCTTTTTCGGCTCGAGAGAGGTCAATTTTCTTGGTCGAACCATGAATACTTATGGTACAATGGTCAATAAAAGACATCGGGAAATTTTGGAGTCTCTACCAATGCCAACAGATCTCAAACAAACACAGGCTTTCATGGGGTTGTTAAACTATAGTCGACGTTTCATACCGGGTCTTAAAGACCCTTCAAGCCGGATATATCAATCTTATGGTGAAATTAGGGATAACGGGGTGAATGATAAACATAGGGTATACTTTGAAGACATGAGAAAAGCAGCACGTGATCACATAACACTGCATCATTTAGATTTTTCGAAACCTGTAATAATCTTTGCAGACGCTTCAAAATTGGGGGCTTCGGCAATTATTGGACAATTTTCTCGAAAAAATGACACGACTGAGGGTAGGACAATGTTAGGACTCGAAGAGATAGGGCTTTGGGTAGACGATGGCCAAAATTTTGACGATGTCGAGTTCCATATCGGTGATATAGCGCATAAGACGTTTAGTGCCCAACAAGGCCGAAGTCTTATTCATTATCTGGAGCTATACAGTATAGCAATAGCCCTTGAAGCCTTTAGATACCTACTTACAGCCGCACCTTGCGTTTTCCTATCGGACAGCAAGGTGTCTCTGCAATGGTTAAAAAAAGGACTACGGAGCGAGATAAAAGACCGAGGAAAATGCGCTCGACTCTTGAATACTATAAGTTGCTACGACATTGAATTTTTTCATATACAATCTGAAAGAAACTTCGCAGACTTTTTAAGCAGAGTAGTTGGTGTCCGTCCGACCCAAGAAAACAGTGTTATTACTAAGGTTATGACCCGAAGTCATAAAAGAGGCCTTGAAGATACCGGTTTCCGGATAAAGGACCGAGTAGTAGAGGAAAACTCTGCCTTACCCACTATACAAGGCGGGAGAATAGAGTTAACTAAGATAGAACAATCTTTACGATTCACATTACTATCGAAAAGTGAAGTTGCTATCTTACAGAGAATGTCGGATGTCATTAGCACTGAAGACCCAAATATCGTCATTAGTTGGGATATGAAGCAGTTCAGATCTTTTTTGAAAGCAAAGAAAAATAAATTAGTAAATATCAACGGTGTCTGGGTAGTATCAGACGGCCAAAAACATCGGATAGCGATAAATAAAGAAGCAACGAAATTTTTGCTTTTCCTATACCATGACTTAACGGGGCACTCGGGGATTACCGCAATTAAGGCTGCTATGAGTTCACGTTTTTGCCTCGAGAGTGGTACAAGTTGTATTAACAAATATGTGAGGTCATGTCTAGATTGTACTAAAGTTAAAACAAGAATGATTAGTCGGAAATTTGATTATGGGCACAAAATAGCCATTGACCCAGAACCTCCAGGGTCGACAATTTTTATCGATACCTGCAAATACATGGGAATTAATGGGCCAAAAGTTTTAACGTCATTCTGTCCAGTTACTTCATACCTAGCACTAAGCGTAATCCGAGATGAACGAGCACCCACCATCGTTCGGAAATTTATGACGGAAATAATCCCCAAATTCCCGACTATAAGGACCGTTGTCTGCGACAATGCTAGTTATTTTTCGTCGGTAGATTTCAGAACTATGTGTGAAAACCTTGGGATCACGTTAGAATTCACGGTGCCATACCGCCCACAAACAAATCTGGTCGAACAGGCACATAGGAGGCTAAAAAGCGTAATAAAACTCTACAATATCAATTCCGCGGGATTAGTTAGGTATATATTGGTAATTGAAAAACTGGTCAATCTCAGGAAAAATACAGATGGGACTTGCCCACTAGAAAAGTACCTAAACAGGAAACTGGATGTGGACATAGACCTGAGATATTGCATACAGGAGGAATTGAACAATCGGAGCGAATGGTGGTCATCCTGGGCCAAAGAAAAGGCCCTTCGTCGAAAAAAAACGGAAATAAAAAAGGCCAAAAGGCTACAGAATTCTCAACGATGTTTTGCTTATTTCCCATATCCTGATGATCAAGTCAACGACCGAGTATTCAAAGTCAAGAGTCGAAAAGGGAATGTATATCGGATTTTCGAGGAATACAAAGCGGAGAAAAAACTGTATACAAGGCATATAAGCCATTTAACCCCCATAATGAAACGCCCGGAGATACTAATAATTGACATAAATTTATTTAATGAAANAAAAACGGAAATAAAAAAGGCCACAAGGCTACAGAATTCTCAACGATGTTTTGCTTATTTCCCATATCCTGATGATCAAGTCAACGACCGAGTATTCAAAGTCAAGAGTCGAAAAGGGAATGTATATCGGATTTTCGAGGAATACAAAGCGGAGAAAAAACTGTATACAAGGCATATAAGCCATTTAACCCCCATAATGAAACGCCCGGAGATACTAATAATTGACATAAATTTATTTAATGAAACCTTGAATAGGAAAACACAAACTGTTAACAAAACTCATCCGCAAGTAAAGTCTACCATCTGACAATCATACTAACAATCGTTTACTCGGAATATATTGATTTTCTATATAAAGACGTCTTTGTCTTTTTTTTTCCTTCCAAATGCAGCAGCATCGTGCAGGAAATTCTAGAACTCCGGCAGGAATGAAGCAGCAGGGGGCAGGAAATAAGAGAAGTCTAGACTCCAGACACTGGAGGGGTAAAAATGGTCGTGGACCGGAAATCGGCCGATAACCGGCCCGACTACCGGCATAACGGGGTAATTAACCCCTGGGTAATGGGCTTAAATGAGATAGACCCGTAAAAAGAGACCCATAATTTATAAGTTCCGGTTCAAAATATATATGATAAATCTTAAAGCGCAAGCAAACCTATGATTGCAGTTATAGACTGTTTTATGTGGGAAGAAGGGCTTAAATCATGTAGCACAAAAATTGTGATTTATTCCAGGTGGCATATAACATTGTAAAAGTCAAGATTAGACGAAATACAATGGTTACGGATAGGGATACCATCAGATGGGTACCAAAATCCACTATGGTCAACATAAGCGTATTTAAGACGCGTTGACACGACCTGAGAGCCCCAATTCGCCCACGAGATAGGTGCCCTTGTAGCAAAATCCTTCCATATTCCCGATTGTTGGTAGATACCCAACCACGTTGCATTGCAATTATTAATTCCAAGTCTATGACGCCTCTTAGTCAAAAAATAAACTAAAACATCATTTTCCCATCGGTCTTTTGGCCTAAACAATGACCGAACACGGGAAGTATCGAGACCTTGGGATAGGCTGTTCTCCACCTTCAGACCTTTACAGGCTGAAGAGGCAGCTAATGGCGTACGACCATAAGGGTACCAGGCCAAACCAATTAGACAAAGGGCTTCGTGTCCTTGATTGGCGAAACGGGACCACCGTTTTGGACAAATATGGGGGCCTGGGGCGTGGGACATTGGAAGTGATAGTTTGGGTATGGTGGTAGATGGTCGGGTAGGAGCATGAGTAGGTTGTAACTGTAGCGCAACCGACACTCGAAACGCAGATTGGGGTGAAGTAGCAGCAGTAGTGGTCGGTAAAGTAGCAGGAAGAGGCGCAGGACGTAGTGAGTTGAGGGTAACATTACAGTTGTTCATGTCGTAGTAATTGACCCGCGGGAAAAATGTTGGCAAGCAGGGCAGCTCGTATAGTAAGCAAGCGGTTCCAGTACGGGCGAAGCCAATGCATGAAGCTTCCCTATCGAGAGTTTAACACTGACCTGCTCAAATGACCAAAAAACAAACCTGAAACATGAATTAAAGCAGGAGGTTAAATCTAGTCCACGGAGTAGCATTGAAATACTCAAGCAACCACCGGTGCGATTTGTGGCACAAGGGATGCTGATTGCGGCGTCGCAGTTAATGAAAACCTGCCATATTAATATAAAATCCAAACGTCTCATGAAAACAAGTTGTGTTTATTACGGTCACCAGTTAGAAAAGAGTAAAAACGCTATAAGATAATATAGCAATACGAAAAAGGTTTTTCTTTTTATAGCAAGAATGGATCGCTAGGGGCGAAGACAACACAGTTGTACCAATCATATGCAGGCACAAAACCGGAAGGTTAAACAGTGTTTCTGAGTATCTTTGTGTGTTGGGGGAAATCATAACTGGAAGAGTTGTCGGATAAGCGGTTGTTTGATAAGGGATGCGAATGAACCAATAAGGCGTAGAGCTTGTCGGCGTCTCCAATCCACGGCGACCCTACCGGGGCGACCACAATAATCCAATAATTCCTTTTTTAACTGAGGTGTCAGTCCTTTGTGAGAGAGGAAGGGTTTGACAAGACTACTCCGGGGACTGGACAATAAGTTCTTGTAGTTCATCAATTTCCTTCAAATAACAAAGGTTGCCTAAAACTGGTCAATCATTTATCAACTCACTTGATGGTGCTACAATTAGCAGTGCTTAGGACCACACAGGTGGTCTCGTCTTGTACATTGCGCGGATCCCATTTACAGTCCACATTCTCACAGTCCATGCAATTGGATACTCGGACTTCATAAGAATTGACAGCAGCTACCTCATTTTCAGCTATGACTTGAATTAAGGTGGAATGCACACAGTTCACCAGGGCGTCGCAGAAATCGGACCTTACTTGAGACAGCAAACCGAGAATAATGAACATCCTAGAGTAAGAAAGGAAGGTCAAAAGCTAAAGTTTGAATTGGCCATCTGACAGATATTTTCGATAGAGATAAACAAATAAACAAAGTTTAGTCCAGTAATGGGATAACAGTGCGGGGAAGTTGCGGAATTTTCGGAATACGTTGCTGGTTAAGAGTAAGAGGTCTAATAGCGTCCATGTGCTGCGAAACCTTAATTTCGTAGGATTTGACTTCCTCGGGAGTTAAGACGCAGTCAGCTTTTGCTAGGTGGTTAAGTACAGTCTGAATGTCTTCTATAACCCTCCGCAAGCGTTTCATGTTCTCGTTATAAATATCCGCTATTGTAAATTTGTTTAATCTATTCCCACGAAGCTGGTTCATTTTTTGGGTATAAAGGCGCAGTTGGTAGTGAAAGACATCCGACGGAATACCCCAATCGACAGTCATAACCGCCGATGAATTAATGTTAGATTCTGGGGACTTAGTCCTACACTTGCCGGCACATCGTTTTCCGTATTTAAGGGAAAGTAAAACGATTGTCGTTGCACACCCTATTATGGCCGAGAGATAAGCCCAAGATGTCTTTTTGTTGTTTGAAT
Organism: Oikopleura albicans; assembly: GCA_004367875.1. Lineage (NCBI taxonomy): Eukaryota > Metazoa > Chordata > Appendicularia > Copelata > Oikopleuridae > Oikopleura > Oikopleura albicans. Next base: position 24,790 of record SCLG01000811.1, read on the forward strand.
AGATAAGCTTGAGACCGTCAAATGTTGAAAAGTTGGTATCGAGACAGAGCTCGTCCAAAGTAACATTAGAAATAGCCCGAAAAGGAATATTTCGTAAAGTTATTTCACCGGTTTGGTGTAGATTGTTTATGGTTTTGAATCGCTCGGTACCACAATAAAAAACATTTAGGCTCGCTGTAAGGTCAACCAATGAACAGCCTTTATTAACCCGGGTTATAGTCTCAGACTTAGATTCACTCATGTGCGATATCTCAGCTGTATCAACTGCACAAACAAAGGCCATGTTACCTTTTGCTGAAACAGCAACCGAACATTCAGTTTCGGTTAAAGTTTGGGTCGAAGTGCATGCCGAGCTATTAGTCTGAGCCAAAATATCACGAATACATGGTTGTACAATTTTTACTGCATCACAATACGTAGTATTGAGAAATAAATGACAATTTTCGGAAGTAAAAGTGTCATTCGCATTGTTAATCAAGAAATAAGTGGGAAGACTAACTCGGGTTAATACATTATTTGCTATGACCTCCTTTACGATTCCCGCGTTGAGGGATTCCAGGCTTAAGGTATAATCGAACAATTGGTAATGCGGTAAACTGAGTGTAGTGCTTATGAAAATGTGGGTATTCTTTTTCCCATGAACTACAAGACCAACGTCGTTTATTGTGGGAATGGCCTGGGAAAGAAGACATTGAGCACAAATCCCTTTTAATTTACTATAGAAAACGATTGGTATCTTGCCATTAATGAGGCTTGTGAGGGAATCCCTAAAAATGCTCGCAAAACGTTGGTCCTGTAGTTCAAGCTCACGAGCCCGATTTGCCGCATCCATGTTACATAAGGCAGATCGAAAAGTCTTGCTATTCGCACTCGACGCCCGCTGGACTGCAGCCAAAGCGATATCGACCTTCTTGAAATTCGATTGTAATTCCAGCTTCAATTGGTCTGTTTGATGCTCCAAGAAATTCAATTCGCGGCTGGTCGATTGCCCCCCAAAAATACTGCTGAATACGCCCACAACAGTACCAGCTAGAGCGGCAAGGACTTGGCGCTTGTGTCTTTTCCGTCCCAGATCAAAATAATCGCTAAAGTTTTCCGACCCAGAATAGAGATCGTAAAAGCTGGAGTTCGAGTAAATGAATCGGTCACGATCGGAGTCCGGCTGGTAATCGTTTTGTGCTAAAAAATAAACCACCTGTTTTAAAAGATGGGTTTGTTTTTCTCAATTAGCAATGGCTTCGGTATTAGCAATGGCGATAGTACTCACGTGATACGAAGGTTAGTCCAGGGGATTTTGTTGGTTTGGAGCTATGCAGACTGTGGGGATTTATTGGGAAGACGAGATTCTTACCGTCGCCCAGAGCTTGAAGTAAAGCTTCCACACTGCGGAGAACGTTAATGTGCGCATCGGCTAGTTCTTTCTTTATCCGTTTGCGATTACTCGAGCAGCCGTCTATGTCCTTGATGGCAAAAGGTTAAAATGAAGGCTGGAATTAGGGGGACGAAAGGAGACTAAAAATCATGAAAACCAACCTCACTAGCGATTCCCGTGAAAAGGAAATCAAAATTAATCCTCTGCACTCCTTTCAGGACCTTTATGGGGCTGTTTCCAGAATCGTCTTCCAGTAAGGCAAACCCTAACTTTGGGAAGACCATGCGGGAGAATAAACCAGGTAGCAGAAGGGAATATAAAAAAAATCGTGCAGTTTGTTGCCGCACCGAGGCGTACTTTGTCATACTAAAACTAAGTATAGGTGTAAGCGAGCGGAGTAATATCTAAATTTTTGGGACCTAGGGAAAAAGCACAGAAAAATACTAGGAAATGATGAAAAAATCATCACTTAGAGAGACAAGTGGTGAGAAAGTGACAGAAATCTTCGAGAGAAAAAATATCCTGGAAAGCGCAGCGGTGGACGGTTGCGGACAAATCATGATTGTGTGGTCGTCATTCTGAAGTCGCGCTCGTAAAGATGGGCAGTGTCGGGATCACTTGTCAAACCAAAGTCGCCTAAAGGAAGAGGTACAAAAGAGCGGTTCGGAAAACTTCGTTATCTTGACTCACCGAGGGAAAAAGTGAGGCCTTTGAGCGAGGTAAAGAGCGGAGTCCCAACCCTAAAAATGAGAATCTGACAATTGGAGAGCAATTCGGACGGAATATGTTGGGCGGTCTCTTCGAGTGTGCGTTCGCTTGGGTCGTACCTATAAATAACTTCACTGGATGGAGCACGAAGAACCCGGATGAAAGACCCATCACGCACGGATATACTCATCGAAGATACCCTGTTGGTGGACGGAAAGGTCGAGGCTCTGATTTTGGGGCAATGTCCATTCATTGACTCAACAATTACGGCGACGAGAGTCTCTAAAAAATGAAAATAAGTTAACAACAACCAATGGGTTATGATTACCCACCCGGCACATCCTCGTCGAACAGGCCGAGATCGTCCATGTCAACTGTGTCTGCGCCGCAAGCATTAAATAACGTAGCCTCGGTCCGTTGAATTTGGTCAAGAATATGTTGTATAGAAACATCGTCGACACGGTTATCTACCGTCAGCATTTTCGCCTTATTGTCCATCTTACCGAGGTAGTACGGACCGAGAAATTGACGGAGTGTCGAATCATATGACGCGAACACTGCTTTTTCTAACTTGACACAATGAGACGTAGCTGCAGACAGAATAGCTTCCTCCAAGGCAGCTTGGCTTTTGACTAACTGATCTTTGAGTCCCTGCAATTGTTCTTCAAGGCGCTGGAAAGCATTTTTTTTAATACATTGAACGACAGAAGAGTGACAACGAAGGTGCATGGTAAAAAATCATTTCATGCAAAACAGGGGAATTACCTGAATTTTGGCGGCAGAAACGGTCTCGTCTCTCTCTAGAATCGGCCTTATTGCAGGCGGAGCATTTTTCGAAGCTCCTTGGTCCAATGGTGAGGGAGTTACCGGAGATGTCGGCCATAAATCCTTGGTAAGCACGGTCAGACTACCATCATAATTTTGCGGTCTACTTATGGGTCGACCGTTATAGGAGCCCATGTGTTGGACCTGGGGCTGAAAACGCGGCCTTACACCATCTCGATAGGAGTGGACCAGGCCCATGCCAACAAGAAAGCTTAGAAATAAAAATAAAAATTGATAAGATTAGAAGCACCGGGGTCACGTAGGCGGCAGTTCAGTTTTTGATTGGCGAGCGAAAAAATGTCCCCTGGGGCTAAAACTAGACTCGTATAAAATAGAATAGATTTAAAAATGGAAAAAGAAAACTAATGTGGAAAAATACGTGGGTTCTCCCGTTTTTGTATCAAATTAGAGGGGATGTGTTTCAATCGGGCCGAAACCTTAACGGACAAGAGAGATTTGACCTTGTGAGTAATTACTTTTATGCCTACGGAGGCGACTATGGACCGCCGCTTGGACCGGAGGTACGGAGATCAAGAGAAGAATTGCTGTTCGAGTTGGAAACAATCATAACAGATCACACAAGATCTAGGCGAGCCTGCATACCGCCGGATATCTACCTGCTACACCATATCAAGCTTCGCAAGTCATGCGACTGCAAAATGATAATAACGGCGCAACGAGTTGGTATTACAGTCGATGACGTTTGCACTCAAACGGCGATTTCAGAAATCAAGGAGCCCTCGGATGGGGAATTCTGCGAGCTGGGCATGCGCGAACAGCAAATATTGACCCTGTTCAATGTAACGGAACGAGTCCAAATAGCGCTAGACGCGTATCTAGCGGAGTGCAATCTGTTGGACGAATGGTCGACACTGATGCCTAATTTCCAAAGGCAAATGTACCCCAAGCCCGCATCGAGCCCACTGTTAATAATTTGGATAAAAGTGATCGTAGAAGGTATCATAAATTCAAAAAATATCCTGGCAGTTGAATCTGCCCTCCGTCAATTTGAGGAGGAAGTTACTGCGATAAGATTCGTCCTCATCGACAACACGCCATTTATATTGGACTCAAACCCATTGACAATTATTCTAACATCGGAGTCGTCGGAGTGTTTCGCAAAATTAGGCTTTAGCCGAATACGCACGCTCGACCCACAGACGTCAAAATTTCTGACACCAACGGGTGAGGAGCGCGTGAATTATATCCACTTAGGTGTCGGGTGCTTCAATGCAAGGACCGTAAAGCACGAGTGCTTGCATTCAATAGGCTCTATGAGTCATCCGTGGCTTTTCCAGCGGTCTTCTGACTACTTCGGACTGAATATTTCGAACATTGCGGACACATTCAGCAAAGACACAATTGAAGAAAAATGGGTACCGCGGGGCGAAAATGGGCTCCCGCATGCCGACAAGGGAGGGTATGTTGATGTTAGCTCAGTGTTAGCATACTCATCATGCGCGGGCTCGAAATGGATGGACTGCCACGAAGGGACCCCCGAAAAATGGACCTTCCATGTGAAGGGCCAAGACGGAAAGGAGTATATCAGACCGCGCCAAGATCTAAGTCATTATGATCGGATAACACTACTTGCCGCATACCGATTAACCGTACAGTCACGCGTGGGCACCGACCACATAATGCCAGAGAACTACCTCCTGGGAGGTGTCACAAGGGGTGACAGGCTTCTGAACAACTCACTAGCCATCTATTACGAAAAATACGGAGCAGCCCCAGTAACAAACACTGTTGATGTTACAACGCGTGCAGTAAGCCGTACTTCCCCCATGACGACTCCCACGACGACCAAAGCGCCGGCGAGCACAACTCCAACTACGACAAAGCCCGTTGTTGTTGTTGTTCAACCACCTACGATAAACCCACAACTCCTAATCGCCATGCGGAACGAATTCTCACGAGCGCGAGAGGAAAGAACGGCTATACGAAGGGAGATTGGAAATCTCCAAAGTATCCTCACCGGGGTCAGTAGGTCTGTCAGCCGGATCGAGTTGCACATCTCCCAAGCAGAAGAAGTACTCCTAAGACTCGACGACCAGGTGACTAACGGTACTGAAATCACGGATCAAATTGCCCACTTGGGAATTCACATCAAAGATGTAAAAACAACGTTAGCGGAACAAAACCAGCAGATGGCAACGGTCGAGAACGAAGTTAATGGGGCAATTAAGCGGCTGGAAAGGATTGGGCAAACAACAACGACGAGTGAACAAACACCAACAACCACGTTTCCAAAGGAACCAAAAATGGACAGCGACAGTTCAAGAAAAAGAATGAAAATATTTAAACTAAACATTGTTGGTAAAGAAGCCTGGTGCAAATCAGCAAATACGAGTAAATGCGCACAATTACCATTATTAAAGTACTTTTGCCCAAAAAGGTGTAAATTTGACGCCTGTCGCGACTTCCGCGACACTTCACGAACCAGATCTCTCAAAATGCGCCCTTGCTCAACCATAACACGATCGAGTTGCTTTGCACCAAAAATCAATCAGGGAAAATTCCTGATGAAAACACAAGAACTTAAAAGGACAACCCTGGTGTGCCGACGCACATGTGCCAAGTTCTACCCCAATCTGATCTGTACGTGAAGGGAAGGGTGACGAATTTAGTTAGTAGACAAACAAGACCAAAAAATACTACAAACTGTAACTTACCATTTCAGTCCCGGAATTGACATCTTCTCACTGGAAAATCAGTTCAATCTCTTGAATCAGTAATAAAAACGTATAATCTACTATGTGATAGAATTGCAAAATGTTATGCAGAATGTTATGGTTGTCAGGTTAATATAGCCCAGTATAATGCCTCGGGTCATACATCACTAATCACGAGCAAAAGTATTCTGCAAAGTCGGCATAATATTCGCATGAGTTGAAACTGGAAAGCAGGGAATGTTTCATGATTGGGGCATAGATGGCGTAACCTGAAACAAGCAAACGAAATATAATGTAGTTGTAAACAACTGGAAACCGATGTTGTACCGTTAACACTAGGCGCATGAAATCTCAAAATTAAAACAGTCTAAGTCTCATGATCACACTCAAATTTATTATCAAGTTTTCATAGTCTGAAGCACAGTACCAGGGCAATATGCGAGTTGTAGTATCAGTTACAGGTCTTATGGAGACTTTGGCGAACCTTTGACGAAAATTCAATACGCAGTACATCTATGCGCGAAGTCATGCTACGTAGCGAATGTGAGGATGAACGGTGATAAAAGTTGGCAAGCCGAATATCAGCCGAGATTGAATCCAATTCAAGAAGCTTCAGTTGAATTTGCATGCGTTTCTCAGCAATGGATGATGTCAAAGCAAATTCCTCAAATGAAAAACACGGTGGACATTGCCGATGAAACGAACCAGAGAAAACATCATGGAGGTGACTAATGGTGAAATTGGTTGGCGCATAGGTCTGTGGCAAGCACAAGGACTGGACTGAATAATGACAATTATGAAGCAATTCACCAATGGCGTGCAATCGAACCATCTCTTTATCGAAACAAGTTGACTTAAAGGAACGAGACCACAGTGGCCTGCAACAACAGAATACATTAAAAAATGAATTACTGGGTTTGGGTAAATGAACACAAAATTGACCAACCTGGGAATAACAGAAGGTCGAGTAAGATGGCCCTCAAGGCCAGGAATACGTCTTGCAACACCAGGAGACATTTGGAAACCACCACGAACGCAAAAGTTGGCAAAATTGGCAGGACACTGCCCCGGCATGAGGGCGTCTGGAGGAATCACATGGTACACAACTGATGTCTCGTCCTTAAAGGCATGGACGAGACTCAAAAACATTGAGTAGGTCAAAAACATTCTACAATTAAAATTTTAAAAACAAAGGGGATAATAAAATACCACATTTATTTCCTCTCGCGCGGAAAATCAACAGTCATGGAGAATAAATTCACGGATTTGTGTCTCGAAGGATTTGACGGTAAGGTGAGCTTTCTCTATTTTTGTCTGAACAGATGATCGTCGATTGACGGCAACCAAATATCGTGATCGCTCCGAGGACAGAAGATTATCAAGAATGCGCGACTCCCGTTCTAACCGCTCCAGCTCGACTCGCAGCGATGGTATTTGTGGAAACGCACACGTCGTTGGGCAACGAGAAAATGAGTTAGACCAATCAAAGGTATTTTTCACAGCGTGCATGGGTTCACGGCGACACCCTGTGGTCCACTGGGCGACTTGCGCACACTCACATGACATTGCTGAAAGACACATCGAAAGCCGAGCCCCAAGTGCATCTGTAAAAGACTCCAGCGATGCCACCGCGGAACAGGAAATTGTTGGAAGCCAGTCATCATAATCGAAAGACGTGGATAAATGCTCGGACAATGCCCTACAGAAGTTGTGGGCGTTTTCCAAGTAACCATGTTCACAAGACAAAAGCGGCAGCGATCCAACATTGACGTAATAAAACCTATCGTGATCAACTAATAATCGTGAGACCTCGGCGCTTCCTAGGTGAGTTAAAATTTGTTGCGGCACATCCGTTTGAGTAGATATCAATGACACCTCAATATCGAGCCCGTATACTATAAATACGATATTGGAGATGTGAAACAAAACTAACATATTTGATTGTTATAACAGCATTCGTGCAAATAGCAGCCTTATATATATCGTGAAAAGCACGAGAGACAAAGAGAGACAAGCGGCAATAAACACAAGACGATACATCATGTGACAATACAATTTCAGAATTCTACGTTTTCAGAATTCTGCGTTTCCAAAATTCTACGTTTTCAGAATTCTACGGTTTCGGAATTCTGCGTTTTCAGAATTCTACGTTTTCGGAATTCTGCGTTTTCAGAATTCTACGTTTCGGAATTCTACGTTTTCTACATGACTGTACATACCTTGATGTGGAATGATTAAAAAGTGCTAATTACGGGGCGTTTTTTTTGTCTAAAATCGTTTAAAGTGCCAAGTACGGGACGCTTTGTCATTTTTTCATGTAGTAGTTAGTACTCAAGGAAATTATGATATAAAAGCGCGTGTCATGTTAAGAAAAACTACTGACGATAAACCTGACGATAATTAGAACCATAAATGGTCCTAAAAGTGCGTCAATTTGCCCGTGCTAACACATGTGCCCAAAGCTAGCAGACGTATGTTTATTAAAACCTTGCGTAATATGTACTACTGTTATCGCAAAAATCGACTAGTGTCAACTCGGTGTCGATTTCGAGTGGGGCCAGTGTAGAACAACTCGAAAAGAATCAAATCGAGTTCGATTATATATACCGGTGTGGGTCGCCAGTTTGTTTCCGAACTCGAAAAAATCAACATCGATACATTTTCCACTCAAACGTTCACAATCAATCAAAGAATTATTTTGAAAACACTGATTTATGCCCCCAACTTTGACCATATTAGCCAGTTGTTTGTAAATATGATAAAAAATGGTGAAATACGCAAGCGGGTCCATTAATCGGCCACAAAAATAGTGGCTGAATGAAAATTAAAACTATGTCCCCAAATCAACCATTTCCCGAAATTAGCTCATTTTCGTAGTCAGGTTGTTAATGCCAAATTTGTGACGGTTTGTTTTGTCCCAGTTGATTTCCCGACAAATTTTGCGTGTTGATTACCAGTAGGGATTACCGCTCTTCAACGATGACTGCGATAACCTAGTAATGAAATATTCACTGTCCACGTATATAAGGCATCGAGCAAGTGAGGGACAAACTTAACCTAGCTGACGCATCAAATTGTAACGCTTAATGACATGATAATTTTTTTTTCAAGTGGGGGATTCTTGGTCGGGTCATATGTATCCACTTCGCTGCTATGGTGTGTGCCGGTATATGTGTTTATACGGCACAACCGAATTTGGGCGAATACAAAGAAAATGTGAAATAGCTTTTCGATACCTGAATTCAGAAAATCAGGAAAATCAGGTTTCAATTTTTTAGGTCTATTTCTTCGGCCCAAGTTGCCAACACTTACTGTTTTTTTTTAATAATCAATACATATTTTCATAACTTTCTTTGAATTTCTAACGAGAACTTTATTACATAAAAAACGTCAAGTTTTTAGCAACCTATCAACAGCAAAAGCAGCATTGACAGTATTTTACAAATGGTTTCAGAAATTTTCAGAATTTGGCTGGATGTAACATTTTTGCTCAAAGATCATCCAAACCGAAATTTTGAAACCAAGTTACATACAGGGTAACTCAAATGACAGACAAATTTATAAAAAAAAAAAACAGCGTTGCATGAGCCACTCGATAATAGGCATTTTCGTATGGCCGTTGAGTCGATTTCAGCGTAAAATCCTTATATAATTGTTAAGTCGAACCCTCCAAGTTGTCTTCATAAGATGGTTGTTCGCTTCCTTTATGTTTTTGCGGTTTTTCAGCACTTTCGACGACTTTCGTTTTTCAAATTTTGACTGTCGATTTTCCATCTTGAGCTCTTGAGAAGATTTTTTTCAGGTTTTTCGAAGTCTTTTTCAACTCCTTTGGCGAGACCTGGAAGTTTCGGGTTCGACGGTTAAGATCTGGTGCGGTTTCAATTTCTAACTCATCGTCATGTTCTATTAAGTTGACATTATGTCGATTGCTCCTC
>SCLG01000812.1:0-13254 GCA_004367875.1 Oikopleura albicans
AAATGAAGAATATTACGTAATTGGGTCTCAACTGGACGGCATAGGGTGTCCCGACATGTGGGTCAGTGCGGAATTTCTGGAGGACGAGGCATTTCAAAAATTGCAAAGCTCCTTTTCGTATAAAGTTTTTGGTTTTGCCGAATGCCCGACTGGGCAACAAATTTTAACATGTACCATTCGACTTTGTGCCCAAGAAAACTGTCCGACACTTCCGACCTGTTCAAACTTATAACTGTTTATTAAAACTGCTTTATATATTATTTATTGGAGTGTTAGAATATAATTTCACTCTACAATACAGTCCTTACATTATTTATGAGCGTTGTCCGTTGATAGCTTTTATTTGATAATATTATAGACCACCTGAGCAGTTATCTTAACAAAGTTTTGTTGAAAAAGTGATAATTGGATATGGCCTTCTGTTAAATTATTGGAAATCGTGATATGTTCCGGTCTAAAAAGTGTCAAGATAACTCAATTTTGTTAAGATAACAGCGTTCTCAGTTTTTGAGGTATTGATTTCCTTTTTTGGCACGTTAGCTAAGAAAATCCCCACAAAATCGTTTATAATAAATTTAAAAAATTTAATTCTTCTTATAGGCATTACAGGAATTTGGATAAAAAGGTTACCATAGGGTTCAATGATGTCGAAAATCCTTCTATGCTAAATTTCACCGAAATATAAGAAACAGCAAATTTTAACGGGTCTTTTTTACAACTTTCTGATTATCGAAAATAACCCCAAACTTATGTTTTTCACAAAATTGAGCAGAGTCTGGAATGTACATAATGCTTGGACAATTTGAATATTTGAATACTTAAATATTACCCGGATAAATGTTGCCCCCTGAATTTGTGTCAAAAAGTCTCCTGTGACATAAATTAGGATACAAAATCTTGATAAAAATATCCATATGATGATTGCATCTTATGAATTCGTAGGAGAATTCGTATATCAAATTTGGCATTTTTCCCTTTGTTTTCTCGTACAATCATTCGTGGAGAAATGTATGCCAATTAAATGGGGCCGTGGAATCCGTTGAAAGTGATTCCCAGGCACCCGGTTGCGGGAAAATTTGAGTTGCGGATTCCACGGCCCCATTTAAATTGGCATACATTTCCCCACGAATGATTGTACGAGAAAACAAAGGGAAAAATGCCAATTTTGATATCCGAATTTTCCTACGAATTTACAGGATGGAATCATCCTATGAATGTTTTTATCAAAATTTATGTTACGGGAGACTCTTTTTAATCGCACATACTGGCCAATACTAGGCCAAATAAATTATAAAAAAGCAAACAATTTTTTTATCTATTTATTCATCCATTTTGATAGTTACGTGTACTGCGATATTTACAAAACTAAAAAAAATATGTGTCACATTAGCCAACCTACGCTTATTCTAATTTTCCCTTTTTGTCCTTTGAATCCTTGTTATTCATATTTATATAACGGTTTTAACACACGGCTTTGAAAATCAATCGATAAGTTTTTTGAGTTAGATTTTTTTTATATATTGATAGTTTAACTATTATGATATCAATTTCAAGAGATGTTGCACAAAACAATTTAGAAATACACAACTTTTGCCACAATTGGCAGGTTTCAAAATATTTTAGTCTTATCAAAGTCTGATCGCGTTCCAAAAAGTGCTTATTATACCCGTCGTTTCACATGAATATCCGCTGAAAAAAGGCATTTTTAAAATTAATTACTAGATGGTGTCTCTAACACTCTTTTTCCATTATTTTATTCTATTTTTTGTAGAGACAACCATCTAGAAATTAAGTAAAACACAAATGCCTTTTTCCAGCGGATATTCATGTGAAACGAGGGGTAATAAAAAAGTAGAATCTTCCTAGTATCTTTTTGGCATTTTCTAAAAATTCTACACTACTATAGTTTTCTACAAACATTTCTTGAACTTTAGTTTCCTACGATTATTTTCGATACAACTAACTTTTAAGCTCTATTACTTCCCAAAGTATTCAAAACTTTCAAGTTATTTAACCTTGGAAGTTGTAGAGCTGAAAAGTTAGTTATATGGAAAAGATGGGAAACTATTTAGTTCTATGTTAGTGTCGAACTCTACCAGTAGAAGTTTCAAAAAATGACAAAAAGCCGTAAAAAGATCACCGCGTCCGGCAGGCCGTGTCTTATGACTCCAATTAGTTTCCGAATTGTTAAGAATGGGCCCAATGACGCGTCATAAACCCGGGACCCCCGGCATGTCGCGTCATCGGACGCAGTTTTCAGAATTCGGAAACTTGGAGTTATAAGACAACGCTTGGCGGACGCGGTGATATTTTCAGTATTTAAACATGATTTTTCCAAGTAGTTGAAATATTTAATAAAACTGCATATTTTAAAACCTCTGCTAGTAACACATATGTGGAGCTCAATAATGAGGCAGGGTGTCGAATTTGTAAAGAACCAAGCGGATTTATTGAAATTGTGGAGCGCCCAAGAGTTCAAATAAGACCTCAAGTTCAAACTGATAATTATGTATCTATGAGACCAATTAGTGGTCACAATCCCAGTTTAGGGTTAAAATTGAATTTTACTGCGAACTGTTAATATTTTGAAAGGCATTTTTGAAATTACACATGGTGTCGTTTAATTCTGGGACATTTTTCAAAAAACTCCAATTCCGGGACGTTTTTTTTTTATTTCAACAAAAAATTTGAGTCTAATTCCGGGACACTAAGTTCATTTCCGGATTGGTTTTTGTGATAAAATGAGAGATACAATTTCATGCTACGCCGTGACTCATTGGTCACGTTTTCCGTGGGTAAAAGTCGACGAGCCAATTAAGGCTTCGCATGGAATTCATTTCCTAACCCCCGCGCCTACCGGACAAAAGGTCAGTTAACAGTGATTTTAACCCATCAAAGAAACGCACAGCCACAGATGTATGTAGACCCAGAAAGTGGTAATATAGTGCCGACCCAAGTGATCCGACAACAACGACTTTTACTCGAACAAAATCGACAACAACCAACTGGCTTAACCCCTGAACAGCGCGCAGCCCGCTTAAAATCAGAAACTTTAACCCGCGAACAAATATCCGCTTTGAGTGATCCTTTATGTCCCGTGTGTATTACAGAAATATCTTTTGAAGAAAATCGAAATGTTGTCGCAAAATTGGACAATTGTCGACATTTATTTCACATTGATTGTATGCAACAGTGGCTCCAGAAAAACAACAGTTGTCCAATGTGCCAACAAACGGCAATTAATTGATATGTTTCAAAATTTTTGAACAAAACAAATTCAGAGCCAAAAACAACCATATGTTGGCTATAAGTTATAGCTTGCAATGGCACCGTCTGAATCCGGATATTTTCTGGAGAAAGGGTAATCCGTCGACAGTTTATATATAAGTATACAGTATATACCTATATTATAGCCTATATTAGCCTTATATTTACCAACACTGCTATACAGTACCTATATACTATACAATTGTATGTTTTTCAGTAGCTGACGGTGGATTACCCTTTGTCCATTAGACACAATATCCGGATTCAATACCCCTATATTGTTTCAGATTTGATATACACCGGGTACGCAATTATCAGGCAGATTTCGCGACAAAAAAAACCTGTCTGATAATTGGACAGGGCGTAGGCGTAACAGCGGAAAGATATGCAAAAATACTGCCTGATAACAGCACGAGCGGGGAATTGCGCAATACGAAATTGTAAAATTTCGTAGGGTTGGGTATCGCTGCTGTACATTAACCTGCAAGATAATTGTTGCAAGATAGAACCAATTGTTCCAAATATAAATTGGCGTGCGTCTTTATTTTAAAAATGTACTGATTTTAATATTGTTAATAATTCGAACTTGTTATCAGACAAATAGATTTTGTTTATATACAGGGAGATTAGGGTGTGTACAGATGGGTGTTACCCTTATGTTGCAGGTTTTAAAAATGCTTGCTGCGTTGTTCTTCCCATCATTCACCCGTCCGCGAGCTTTTGCGAATTTCGGATAGGAGAACGTTCATTCGGTCTCCTGTTTCTGAGTCAGTTTTTCCGGTTTTCCCGCGAAGAGTTGCAAGAAGAAGTACGCCGCTGCATTGCACCAACTGCTTCTGAGCGCGAATTCTCCTTCTGTGAGCGAATTCTCCTTCTGTGATCTAGCCTGTTGTTAGCAGCTTGCGCGAGAGGAGTGCATTGAAATCGATGTTGTTGGCCACCTGGTGCCCGTGTGCCATTTGGTGCTGCGGTTGTTGTTTTTCCTGTTGTTGTTTTTGTTGCTGTCGGTGAACTCTTATTTTTGTGAATTTTTTGGGTTTTTTTTTTGCTGGCTGTTCTCCCTCGTTGGCGTTGTTGTCGTTGTTTTCTTGGGTGTTTTGTAGGCTTGTAGGCGCTTTTGTAGGCTTTGTAGGCGTTCCTCCCAACTTGTCAAATATGTGTGGCTCAAATGTAATTTTGTATGGTGCAACTGCCCTGCAGCCATGCAGGAATGTCGAATGCATTGATGATTCCCAGGCACCTGTGGTAAGGGCCCTTGTTATGGATGACCTGTCGAACTTCATCGAACATCCTGTTGTCGGCAATGACGGATCGCGTCTAACGATCGTCTTGTAGGCAGTTGTCAAAGGGTCGATGGCAAAGACTATTGTTGCCAGCCATTCCGCGTTGGTTGACCTGAATTCTGGACCTAACTGTACCACTCGAATAAGTGTAAACTTCACATGTTCGTCGTAGCTGAATTCGTCTTCGGCACATTCGATTTCAATGGTGCAACCGTCTAGGTAGATAGCCCGGGCATTTGTTGTGTATATTGTTAGCCTTAGCCTTCGCCGATTAGAACACCCAGGTCTACTTTCGAAACTGGTTATCAGTTTTGTATCCGCCTTCATAGTGTATGCTAGCGTTGGTAGCATGTTTTACCGGCATGTTTTCACTGTCTTCCAGTAAATACTTTACTTCTATTTGTTTTATAAATTTGCTTGTTGGGCTCCATATGGTACATTTGGTACAACGTAACCCATGCATTGGTCTTGATTTTCTTTGTCGCATTTCGTATACAAATGGGGTATTTTTTTCGCGTGTGTACTTCATGAGACAGTCGTTATCTGAGCCTGTTGTCAGCCTCAACCGGTTTACATTTAATTTCGTCCAGATCGGCTCAGTAGATGGCGGGCATCGGTTACACGCAAATTAAATGTAAAAGATACCTCTTGAGTGTCAAATGTGACACACAGGCTCTTACAGCATTGGCAAATTATTTGATCCCCATTCCTGTTGTCGAAAAATTCGCGTCTTTGAGCGATGTTGACATTCGTTGGTACCGCGCATCCCATTCGCCAGTGACCAACCGTCTTGTTCTTGTTTTCAGCAATGTTTCGGTGAGTTTCGAAGTTCAACATTTTCTCTAGTTATTTTTTTTTCGCTTGCAGTCTCTTGTAGTCGTTTTTGTTTTTGTGTTTTTAGCGATATGCGGAGTTGTATTTGTACTCTTGTTTTTTTTACAATTTGGAGTGTAGGCTGGTGGGTGTAGTTGTTGATTTGTTGTTTCATGGGTTGTTGCAGTAGGTTGAATGTACCAATGTAGGTTAAATCAGTAGGTTAAATATACCAAGTAAATAAGTTGCAATTGTGTAGTCAAATTGCCTACAATGTGGTAGTCCATATGTTGCAAGTTTTGTTTGGAGTCCGTTTGCCTACAATGTTGTAGTCAATATGTTGCAAGTTTTTTTGTAGTCAATTTGCTTACAATGTTGTAGTCAATTTGTTGCAAGTTTTTTTGTAGTCAATTTGCGTACAATGTTGTAGTCAATATGTTGCAAATTTTTTTTTAGTCAATTTGCCTACTATGTTGTAGTCAATATGTTGCAATTTTTTGTATTCAATTTGCCTACAATGTTGTAGTCAATATGTTGCAAATTTTTTTTTTAGTCAATTTGCCTACAATGTTGTAGTCAATATGTTGCAATTTTTTGTAGTCAATTTGCCTACAATGTTGTAGTCAATATGTTGCAAGTTTTTTTGTAGTCAATTTGCCAGATAACTGCGCAGAGTTCCTGGATGCCTAATAACTGTGGGTCAACCTGCCTGATAACTGCGCACCCGGTGTATACCTTGGCCTTCTTGCAATAATTGTAAAATCAACGTGCTCCCAAAAAAAATAAAAAAAAATATTAGTCAACACATGTACATGTATTAAAAAAATTCGAGTTACTACCAGTTTCCAACGAAAAATGGGCTACCATACGCAAAACTTCGGAATTTACAACTTTTTAATTATGAAACCATGCGGCTACTAAAGTTGGGTTTTAAGTGAAATATGTTGCTGTTTTTAACCGACTCATGAAATAAACTGCTTTCTTAAAAATTGTGAAATGTGTGTTTCCTTGACTATTTAAAATACTGTATGCACAAGATAAAATTTATTACGCTGAACTAGTTTTGAAGAACAATTGAGTATGATAATCGGAAATATTGCGCCAAATAAGGGATCCGGCAACAGTGGCTGAAATATATTCCCCACAACTAAGTTTTCCATCATTATTAATATCAGCTGGGACAAAGAACCAAAAGTCGTCACTGGTCAATTCGCTTTCATCAATAAATCCATCGCCATTTAAATCGTGCCTGAAAAAATATTGATGAAAAAAAATTTTTTTTTACCTTAAATCTGTTCGGATGGCACAGTATAATTTGGGCGAATACAGAAAATAGTAAAGCCTGCAAAGGTCGAAAAACACCGGTCTTTCATTTTTGATAAAAA
Organism: Oikopleura albicans; assembly: GCA_004367875.1. Lineage (NCBI taxonomy): Eukaryota > Metazoa > Chordata > Appendicularia > Copelata > Oikopleuridae > Oikopleura > Oikopleura albicans. Next base: position 6,749 of record SCLG01000812.1, read on the forward strand.
AAACTCGGTTAAATTCACTGCGCAGTTATCTGGCCGGATCTCCCACTCATTCCTTAATGTGGCCGAGCAAAAATTTTCCATCTACTCCGCCTACGCACTGCGCAGCTATCTGGCCATTAGTACGTAATAAAATTTTTTTTGACAAACATGTCGGTCAGATAATTGCGTATTAAAATTTTTTCTCATGTTTCGACATTTGGGCTACATCACTGTAATCGCCCGACATCCAAATAGGGTTGAAAGGGGGTCAGGCTCTGTACTTACTTTATAAAGTTTTGTTTACCGTCTGGATGATCTATCCACATTTGCGGAAAAATGGATAGACTGGAATAATATCGTTTCATTTTAGCTAAAAAGTTATCTTGGGCGACATCATTTTCCCAATTTTTTTGAATAAATTTTCGATACTCGCCGGATTCAAATCCAGCATCCATGGCTTGCTCATCTGGTATTAAATCTTTAAATCGGGTTTTTCCGCTGGGTGGTAGAAAAGTGGATTTTGCGACACAAAAAAAAAATCGAAATTTTGCATGTTTCTCGAAATAACATCAACTACGGTGATGTATGAAAACGAGTTTTGAAATTTTACGTAGGTGCATTTCGAAACCCTTCTGTAAATCTCACCAAATAAGAGGACCACTCGTTTTGTGAAACAATTCCGTCTCCATCAAAATCAAGCATCAAATAGGCTTTGTTAAAATCCACGACTTGCCCATTCTGAAAACACGGTCATTTTAATTTTGGTTTATTTCCCAAAATTATTACTCATTTTTCTAGAAAAATAGTTTGTTTGACAATAAAGGGATAAACCTAATATATACCGTAATGTGCACTACTTTTCCAATAAAAAAATTCTTCATTTCTGGTTTAAAAGCTTGTGAAGGACGTGGCAAGCTTGTGAAAAAGGTGGGATATGATTGGTAGGGATTAAAACGCGTAGGATAGATACTATTTAATTCATACAGCCTAATACTGGTCAGCTTCTGCCTCCTTCATAGACTTTTAATATTCGCTTTTTTATATGAAAGTGTAGTGCACATTTGATTTTATATGCCTGGTTTATTAATTGCTACTGATCTTTAGTACTTTGTCTCTTGNTTTCATGTTAGCTAAAAAGTTATCTTGCGCGACATCATTTTCCCAATTTTTTTGAATAAATTTTCGATACTCGCCGGATTCAAATCCAGCATCCATGGCTTGCTCATCTGGTATTAAATCTGTTAATCGGGTTTTTATTCCGCTGGGTGGTAGAAAAGTGGCTTTTGCGACAAAGAAAAAACTCTAGAAATTGTGCACATTTCTGGAAATAACATTAACTACAATGATGTATGAAAACGAGTTTTGATGCATTTCGAAACCCTTCTGTAAATCTCACCAAATAGGACGACCACTCGTTTTGTGAAACAATTCCGTCTCCATCAAAATCAAGCATCAAATACGCTTTGTTAAAGTCCACCACTTGCCCATTCTGAAAACAGGGTCATATTAATTTCGGTTAATTTCCCAAAATTTGGAATAACACATCTAAACCGGGCGTCCTAGAAACTGATCGTAGCCGAATTTTGATTGCGACCAAAGTGTAGTAAGTAAAGGGTCAAAATTTACTTTAAACTAAATGTTCAAGTAGTTTCAATCAGAATTTATTTTATAGGTTCTAAGTTCTAGTTGCATTATTCAAATTTGCACATTTGTCCCTCTGGGAGTTAATTGTTACTGATTTTTAGTACTTTGTCTCTTGATTTTACGCAACTTTAGATATAACTTGACTATTTCGCAATAACTTAATTGCAATAAATTAGCAATTTTTATTAAAATTATTAACTTATGAACCAAAAGTTATAGGAAATTGAAAAAATAAAAAAAAATAAATACAAACCATTATTGGTTTAGCCAGGCCAACGGCGAGTAAACTTGGATAAATTAATCTCATATTTTTTTAACGTATTTTTTAAAATACAAAGCGTTGATGCTGTTGAATAGTTTATATACTGCTGGCGGATTTCGTTTTACTTTGAACGAGGTTGTTTGAAAATGTTTGTGTCAGTTTATTTTAACAAATTAAATTAAGTGTAGTTCAACCGACTAGCGAATCCTAGTAACATGAATTGAACATGGTTTAGATTATTTTATATAAATGTTCTTTCCGCGGTTAACCGTGGAACTGTTTATTCAAAATGGTTTCACTTGAACTTGGCTTAGTAGTTAACGTGTTCTGAATTTTGAGATAAATTAACAATCTTGGACATGCTAAACCATCATGTTAATTATCCGTTTCATGTTTGCTAATCATTGTCTCACTGATGTCTTACCACCTCGTGTCTTAAGGATTTGAGGACCCTTTGTTTCCAAAGATGACATGCCAGAAAAATGCATTTTTAGGAAGAATAATCTCAAAACTACGACGCATCAGCTAATTGGTTTATCAAACAAAAACTTTCACCTCAAGCACCCCGCAAAGCCGCGAACTTGGGAAAAACGAAATCGGATATCGTATCTAGTTTTACAATTTTTATGATATTGAGTTCGTTGTTTTTCAACAAGGTCCGCTCAAACAAGGCGCACACAACTGTTGTCTCTGATTTTTGAAAAAAAGTAAGATAACAAAAATATTCACGAAAAATGGAAAAAATTGTAAGATTCCTGGTGTCTATTTTAGACATTTTTTCAGGAATACAATTCTTCGTAGCACAACCAATTATCTTCTTTTGATAAGTTATTAATTCATTATTTTATAATTTTGGCCATGTCCAGTATTGTATGAGTCATACGGTATGACCAATCATACCCGACGAGCTCTAAACTTATGCTGCTGATTGGCCGAATAGAGCAGTGTCTGACACGGACCACAAGAGTTAAATCGACAAGTTAGTTGTTTAGTTGTTATAAGACCAATTAGTCTCACAAAACAAATGTATTTGCAGAATAAATAAGTAAAATATTAATTAGTTAAATAGTTAACTATTGTTCATTGAAATTAGCATAAATAATTACTAAGCATTTTAAGGCAAGAGTCTGGTTAGGAAACCGTTCGATTTCTGTGGTGTGTTTTTTGTGTCCTTTTCCAATGTCGATTTCGGTCAAAAACTGAAAGCATGGGGTCATTGAGGGCCGCATTTTCCTCGCCACTGTCTTTTGAGTACAAATGCCAAAATATCATAAGCGGACAGTTTTCGTGGTTCTTTGTTAGTCGTCGTTTGTCAATGTCCGGTATGTGATCGGGTACGTATCGAGAGCCAGCTAGTGACAAAATTTTTATTAACCTACGATTATTACTTAAGCTTTACTACAGTCCCTACTTTCTTGATGTGCACTCTATTGATGTGCACAACTGCCTTGATGTACACTTTTTCAGTAAAATTTACGTGATTGCTTTGATGTGCACGATTTTTAGATCGATGTTTTACCGAACGACATATCATTTTGGCTCGATTACACGACCGTGGAGTATTATTAACTCGGACATCTTTTTGTAACATCAAGTTAAAAATTAGTTACCCTTACCAGTTATCGTAACATCAGTTATCTTAAATCTCAGGGGGAAGGAGTTTTCGGGAACCCGTAGGTGGAAAATGCGTGTAAATAAACACGCACTTAAAAAATTCACAATAATTCGCAATAACTAAAAAAAAAACTGGTAAAGCCAAGTTGCAGAGCTTGTCAAACTACGTCGATCTGACTACTCAGAAATTGATTTGGGTCCCCAGGGCCCCCTAGAGAGCTGTTTGAAATCTCCAACCCACGCAGAATTTTCTCGAAAAGTTGAGGGGGGTCACCAAAACCCGTTTTGCCCTACGGGGCCTCCATATGCCTCAAATCGACGAAAAAACCAGTTGCGTATCTATTTACACGCACTTCCCCCTGTGAGTTAACGCCAGTTATCATAACAAAGTGGGGTTATTTTAACACTTTTTGGACCGAAAATTGTCCAAGTTACGATAAGTGGGTAGGTGGTTATGTTTTTATAAAAGATAATATTACCTTGAAGCAAAGCCTGACCAATTCGAACGAGTTCATCATTTCGTCCTGGTTTTGCTCGTCCCGAATCATTCGCACTCTGCCACGTTAACAGCTCAGCCGGCAGGAATTTTTCGTCGCTGTACTTTTTCCTATCTTTGTAGTTGATGGGTTGAAAAATCATATAGAGTGGAGTAGCCCCATTGGCATCTTCATAATTTGGATCCGCTCCTTTGTCCAATAATGATTTGATGATTTTATAGTCCGGTGCCAAAACCGCCAAATGCAGGAGGCCACGGGATAAACATTCGGGATCGTCGGGACCAACTTAACATTACAAATAAAATTTCAAACTTTTGTGCCGAAATAAAAAAAAAGAAGACACGTTATGGCGCGAGAGAGCATTTTCAAACTTCATAAATAACATAAAGCATTATTTACGAGCTTATATTGGGAAAACTTATTAAAAAAAGCTTCAGTGACTGTCTTACAGTCCTTGATTTTAGTAGGAAAGTTTTAGATTCGCAAAAATAGCGTCCTAAAGCCAAAAATAGCGTCCTTAAGGCTTAAGGGTCCTTAACAGTCGTGCGCATCGAGTTTACTATAACAGTCATGCGCATCTGGGGTAACTAACTACCCAATTTGCTCTAGCACGCCAAACAATGAACGGATTTTCTGATTATTTTTTAATTTTGAAGCCCTGTTCTTCTTCTCGTACAGGGGTGATTTTCAACCTTAACCCTCGTCCTCCACGGACCCAACAATTTTCTGAAAAATAATATTTTTCTCCATATAAAAACGTATTTTTTTTTTTGATTTCAAATCCGTTGTCCGTTTTTTATTATCACAACCCGTTCTCTTTTTATTTAGAAATAAAGTGAAAATGGGTAGCTAGCTACCCAATATGCGCATTTTAAGGGTGATTTGCCCCAAAGTGTCATTTTTTGAGAAAATTTTGGTGCAATCCCTATAAAGAATGTAGTTCACAGAATACATACATGTAGTATCGCTCCTATTGGCATTTCCAGTATTTCGGGGTTTATTCCACCTACGCATTTCATATGTTGTCCAAAAAACGCAAAACAAAACTCCAGAAAAGTAAAAAAAATGTTATACATACCACATTGAACCGTAACATTGTTATCGAGTTCCTTTTGCAGTGCGCTTTTATCGCCACAGTTAATGATGTCCCGTAGTTTTTCGAACTCTTGCCGGTTGATTTTCGTTTTATGTTTGTAAAAATCTTGGTAAATTTCGTGATCGGGTCCCTCGTTTTGTCCGACTATCGGAGTAGCTCCCTTCTCTAACATGTAGCGACCAAATTCCAGAGCCCTGCTTTGAGTCGTGGCTACGAGTTAATAATATTATAATTAACTCCCAGGGATCACATCGTGCAGATCCGCACGAATCGACCTTTAGCAGCAAATATTTCGCAGGATCGGGCTCGTATGAAAAATCGCTGATAGACGTATCAAACCAATTTTCAAGACAAACATTTTTGCGAAAAAAAAAAAAATTTTTTTTCTGAAAATTTTGCAGAATCACCACTTTCTCATACTTGGTCGAAATTTCAAAAAAAAAAGATAATGCCAAATTTGAAGATGAAATAATAAAATTATCAAAAATCTCTGAAACAGGTGTCGACTTATTTTTTGAGAGCTTTTTTTCGACAGTATTTTTGGGGGGTACCCTGATGGTACCTTAAAGTTTAAATGTGCTCATGTTTAGCTCTAATTTGGCTTGCAGACATATTTTGGGCCAAAGAATTAATACAGGCCCTTTAACCTCTATCTAAACTGAATTCTTTACAACATATTTTGTTAAGTCATAGGTACAGTCCCTAAAGTACTTTAATAGATGTTTAATACTTACCGAGATCTTGCATATCGCCTGCGCCTATATGGGACGAACGTCGTCGAAAATTTTGACGACGAGTTTTTCGAGGTGGATTCAGGCGATGATTCTCGATCAAAATTTGCAATGGCGATTTTCCTTTTTTATTTGCCTTGTTGATATCCGCTCTAAAAATAAGGACCCGTTGTTAATAAGCTTGACAATACTAATGAAAATTTCTTAAAAAGTAGTGTTGGAAAAGTTGGCCAACGCTCAAAATTTGCCCAACGCACCCTAACGCCCAACGCACCCTAACGCCCAACGCTTTCAACACTACATGAAGAGTACTTTTCGAAAAAAAAGTATCCTAATAAATACTTTTGTAATAAATTCACACTGTGTGATACCGAGCAAACTGCCCGGGTTTCGAAATTATTTTATTTACCCATTTTCAACTAGTTTTCGGGCAATTGAAAATCGTTTTTGCTGGATGGCGGTATGCAATATTGGGCCTCGATTGACATTTAGGCCGTGTTCAATTTGAATCTCAATCGCTCGCCAATCGTCTAAAATTTCTCTAATTAAAACTCTAGATATAACTTTCTGTTTTCGCTTTGTGCGCGATCTGTAATTTTAGAGTTTACAAAATTTTTTTATGTTACAGTCCTTGCGCCCACAACGCTACGCCCCACAACGCTACAGTGCGCCCACAACGCTAC
>SCLG01000812.1:18322-34839 GCA_004367875.1 Oikopleura albicans
GCCAGTTTTTGACAAAAAAAAAAAAATCGGAGACGAAAGTGTCACTTCGTTACCACACCAACTGTAAAATTACAAGTTTTTTCAAGAAGTTTTTTTTGATAAATGTCAGAAAAAGGCTAATTGACAGCCTTCAAGACCTTGAAACTAAGTGAATAAACAATGGGCTCTATGAAAAAAAAATTCTAAATTGCCACTGGTAAATTTGGGCATCAATATCAAACCAACACGATAACAAAAATTTTATGACAAGTTTGAACCGCGTTACAAATATTTGTATGAAAAACGCGTACGAGTTAAGTAGACATGTTCTGTAGATAATAATACTAAGTGTGATGGGCAAAACAGCATTAACAGAATTGTCAGAATTTATATGTCTAAACTCATGATTTCAAAGAGCATTGAGGTTACGCGTCACGCCACATGCTTCATACTGTATGCCGCATATAATATAACCATACCATTGTATTGACGTGTTAATATATAAAAGATAAATAATTATTTTTTTTTCGAAATTCTGCTGATATTATAATTTATCTATTTTAACTGTATCTTTTTTATAATACGAAATTGTCGGTCGTTGGTTTGCAGGTAATTGCTATTTCATATACAGTCCTCAGTCCCTTAAGTGCCGCACTCAGGCCGCCAAAAACGCGGCACTTAAGGGATAGTTTGGGGATAAATTAAAAAAGTGGCACAAAGGAGGTTTTTTTTAATGGAAAAAAAAAACTCGGCACTTAAGGGATGGGCGGCACTTAATGGAGCGGCATTTAAGGGACTGAGGACTGTACACATATTATTTACAGCCGTGCGCAGTTATCTAGCCGACATTTTTGTCGAAAAACCCTTTGTTACGTAATTATGGAATAATAATAGTAGTCAAATAATTGTGCAGTGCGTAAGCGGAGTAGCTGAAATTTTTTGCTTGAAATTTTGGCCAAATAAAGAATCTCGGCCAAATAACTGCGGAGGGCGTGTATATCATATAAGATGTACCACGAACCGCCCACAAAAATTTTATGAAAACGTTTACGGTTAACGGCAACCTGTGTAGGCGATTTGTTAGGATATAAAGGGGTCTCACACTAAGGGACGTTTTTGTAGCTTGATAAAATATTGGCTTAAGCCAATCAAAATTCGTCGGGTGCCAATTTTTATTATTTCTCGGGTGTCTAGCCCCTTTGGGTTTTTCCAAATTGACACACCTCACTGGTTCATTACTCATGAATATTTAACTCGTATACGTGATGACATTTGAAATGCGCTTAACGTCACAACGAGACACTTTTATTCCCAAATGACCCCAGTTAATCCGCAAAACCGATTTATTTTCTTTCTTTTTAAGCAAGCAAGCCGATCATGTTGTAAATAAGCATTTTTTAGAAAAATCGTAAGTTTTAAAAACAAAGACAAATTCATCTTGTTAATGTTTTCGTGATTCTCAAGATTTTGACAATTGGCTAGGTTCAGATTTTCAAAATGAGAAAGTTTTTTCGGTGCAAGATCATTTTCAGAATTCCTGAATTGGTTGAAAAAACGGCCATTTTTTCGTCGAAACGGGCCTAGGCTGTCCAAACTGAATTTGGAAAGTCCCCGTGAGAATAATCGTATTCGGTGGAAAGCCGAAAATTACCGGACAATTCTTGGTCATTTTGAAGAATTAATTCCAGATTCGGAATCCTTGGCCTCAATTGACCTTATAAATAGTCAAAACCGATAGTTTCATTTAATACCGGCTATAAAACCGGTAGTTTTGGTTAACTTCCAGTTAGAGTGCCGCATTTTTGTTTTTTTACGCATAGACTATAGTTTATACCAGAGATGCCAAAGTTCTGTTTTTTCGCAGAACTTGAGAACTTGGGAACAGAACGGCAATAGAACAAAAGAACGCAAGAACACCGTTTTGGGGCATTTTTTCGTCACGAGACAAAACATAATGGCCATTTAGAACGTTTTTTCGTTCTATTTAAAATAACGAACTAACGTTCTCTAAAATAGAACGTTTTTGCGTGCAAAAAATCCTTTCACATGAACTGAACGTTCTATTGCCATCACACGAAAATTGGAGAACCATCACATACACCACTTGCGCAGTTATGTTACCGGCAGTTATGTTACCGATTTGTAATATTTCGTCATATTTTCGTAATATTACGTCATTTTTTTGCGAAATTTGGTCATATACATTTTAGNCAAACGTCAAGTTTGTAAACAACACGACGGACCCATCCTTAAGTTTTAAAACTTTAGAGAAGCGATACTTTAAGCTAATAATAGATTTTTAAATGCTAAAAAGACTATTTGTGACAAAAATGACTCATTTTGCGAATTTCATGAATTTTGCGCACGCCTACGCAATGAATTGCGCAATTATTGCGCAATTTTTTTCATAATTTTACTTTCCGCCTACGCCCTGCGCAGTTATGTTACCGTTTTTTGAAAATACTTCGGTAACATAACTGCGCAAGTGGTGTAATAGAACGAGCGTTCTGTTCTGTTCTGAAATTTAGAACAGAACTTTGGCATCTTTGGTTTATACAATTTTGCAAAATTTAACCTTTTAGGTCTACTAGAGGTCGAGCGGTTATATTCTATGTCTGAAAATCGTGACTTTGATCACTGGCAATTCGTTAATAATAAATCACTAACCACCCCGTTAACATCTAAAAAACATACTTGTTGATGCAGTTTTTTTATTCTGCGTGGTAAAATCAATGAATTACGATCAAACAGAAAATATTTCACGGGTTTAAAAAACAGAAAAAAAAACAGAAATCGTTATTTTAGATGCTTTACTATTGTTCATTGGCAACTTCATTAAATATTTAAATGGCAAAGAAAACGCTCGCGGACAAGAGAACGTTAATATTCAGAGATTAAAAATCACACAGAGAGATTAATCAAAAATAAAACACGACAGGGAGGTGGTTATAAGGTCTCGGTCAAACATTCCGCAAATGAAATCAAATAGAACTCCATTTTTTTGGAGTGGGGTACTTTTTTCGAAAAAACTCATTCATGAGTACTTTCGCGACCACACCATTTGGTCGCGAATCGCTGTTGAAAAGAAGGTTTCGTTTGGGTGAGGTTTCGCGACCATCTTTTGAACAACGATTCGCGACCAAATGGTGTGGTCGCGAAAGTACTCATAAACGGGGTTTTTTGCGACCACAAATGGTCGCGAAAGTACCCTTCACCATTTCTTTGACCCAAATGGAGGACAGGGGGGCCCAAAGTAAGGGCCAAAAAGTGGCCCCTACATTGAGAAAGTGACCTTTACTTTAGGGGCTTTACTTTGAAGCCCGCATATGCGAATATTAGGATATTCAAAAATGAAGATTCCCGAAAAATACGACGTCCTAAATTTGGGGACCCCAAAAAAATTTCAAATAAGCAAGATTTTGTCGAGGCACCGTGGTCTTTCAGACAAAACCTTTTTCTAAAGAAAACGAAAGAGACTTCAAATTTAATGAAATTTCACCGAGCAACCTTTTCTTCCAAAAAGATTTTCTCCCAAAGATCGGCATGCCTTTTATCGAAAAATTAATCTAATAATTTGACTCAGCGAGAAAACTTATAACCACCCCCCGAAGATACATAAAAAGTCAAAATACCCAATTATGAATTTTCGAATCAAATCGTACGCGTGTTTGGTCACGGCAATTCTGGAGGGACTGGTGTTTTCCGGCGCAAACCTTGGATGGAGTTCGCTAGTGTTTGTGCTGAAAAAAGAACATTATTTGGCAACTGGATGCGAGTCGATTGTTTCAAATTTAACAATGGTCGATGATAATTGTTCAGCAGGAAAAAAAGCTTCACATTGAAATTAATATGCATTTTTTGTGCATATCAACCCCACGACCTGGAGGTGGGAAATAATTTTGGATAGATTAAAAATTTTTAAATGTGACGACATAAAATGTGGTACAGTCCTTGATTTCATAAGGGGCGCGTCCATAAGGGCCGTTTATCCTATAACGGCCGCTTTTTTCATCCAAAAACGCTTTTTTACTCGAAAAACGGCCGTTTACCCCATAACCGAAAACGGCCGTTATGGAATTAAGGACTGTAACAAAAAGTTGACGAACTTTTTTCGGCAAAATGTTTTGACACATAATTTTTTTCACAAATATTTTTTTGAAATTTTTTTGGACAAATAATTTTTTGGACGAAACAATTGTTTGAATTTTGTTAAAATAATTGGTCAGGGCGTTTGATTAAATAATTTGAAACCGCTATACGAGTTGGTCCAACAAGTGTAAAGATAGCCCCACTTTGTTAAGATAACTGATTAGGAGGTTGATTACAAATACCGTTTGGTATAAAATCTTGTTTTATTAAAAAAATAAAACACATATTAAACATATTATATTATGTAGGTCAATACTCGGTATCAGTTGGGTCATTTCAAGTTCAAAAGAGAACAAAGTACCCATTCATTTCGGCCGACTAAAATCAAATAAAAGACATTTTGCTGTAATAGTTAACACTTTACTAATAGTGAAATGTACTCATTTTGGGTCAGATGGGGTCAGAAAGAATTTCGCAAATCATTTTTTTTTGTTGAAATAATAATTTCGTCACTTTTTGATTCTTGGTATTTCACCTACACCGGAGCTTCCAATCTGCGACCGAAAGTCCAAAAAATGATGCAGTAACTTTCACGTAACTGATAAACTTTTTTTTGTCAAAGTAATTAAAAATAGCCCACGGGAAAATTTGCAAGATAACGAGTGACCTCATAAGAGCGCAGGGAAGATAACATCGATTAAGGCTGAATTTGGGTCGCAATTGGCGAAATAAAAAAAGAGGCAGGCCTTGTAAGAGGTAGACGTATTTTTCAATACGCCAACATTTAATTTGGTTCACCTCTAACCAATCACGTCAATGTAAAATTAGATGACCTCTTCCATGGCCGCCTGTTTCTTTTATTTCGCCAATTGCGACCCAAATTCAGCCTTAATCGATTTTAGGTTTCATTTGTTTGTTTTTTTAAGACAAAAAGCTGACTCAAAATATTTTATAAAATAAAAATAAACCCTTTCCGGACACTGCGCCCATTACAAGCAATTTTTGAGGTGTTCCATCAAACCCAATAGGTCCCAAGTAATGATAGGTTTCCAGCTCTTCATACTTTGTCACCCCTGTAGAATAATAAGCAAAAGATAATGCGACATAGACTTAAGGACTGTTTCATTAAAAAATTACATTTCTATCTGGTGATTTATTTGATTAGCGTCATAAACTCTGATTAGGGTGTAAAATTCTCCTCGGGGTTAAATCAAACGTACCCTAATACACAGAATGATTGATGAATATATGAACTCGTGTAAATTGTACGTCACGTACTGAAACGTCGATAAATTACGCGGATTAGCTCAATTTATTCATTTTAATTAAATCTTACTAGGTTTTGTTTTAGAAATGGCACAATTTGGCGCTCGTTCAAGTAAATAAATTAGTAGCTGATGCTGTTTACATCAAATATATAATATGCTTAACCTTTAAGATAAAAAATATCTTCTTAACATCCGCTTAGATTTTTGATACATCAATTATGCTACTTGCACTGCTAATTACAAAATTAATTTAACTCTCAGTGGGAAGGACTTTTCGATAACCCGTAGTGGGAACGTATGCACACACTTAGAAATTTACAATAATTTGCAATAATTCTGGCAAAACTGGTAAAGCCAAGTTGTAGAGCTCGTCAAACTACGTCGATCTGATTATTCAGAAATTGATCTGGGCCACCAGGGCCCCCTAGAGAGCTGTTTGAAATCTCCAACCTACGCAAAAACCACCGTCAATCGAATTTTCTCGAAAAGTTGAGGGAGGTCACCAATACCCGTTTTGCCCTACGGGGCCTCCATATGCCTAAAATCGACGAAAAAAACAAGTTGCGTGTCTATTTACAAGCACTTCCCCCTGGGAGTTAACCACTAAAAATTTGTTAAATTAACATATTTGTTGAGTATAATTTTAGACTTTTTTGTTAAAATATCAATGTTAAAAGCTTTAATTAGGAGGCAATGAATGCGAAGTGCAAAGTAGTAGATTTAATACTGTGTTTACTATAACAGCCTGTGCGTCAAACTTCGTGTGTCTTTTATTTGGATACTTAATGGATCAATATGGAACTTGGGTAGCCCGAATGTTCTCGTGCATAATGATTACATGTGGCTCTGCAGGTTAAGGGTTAAAAACATCTCATTCATATTTGATATATCTACTTCGACATTTAAATGAAAAACGTTTCGTTAAAACACTTTGGTAAAACGTTTGGTAAAACTTCTGGTAAAACTTTTGGTAAAACGGTTGGTAAAACTTTTCGCGAAACTTCTGGTAAAACTGTTGGTAAATTTTTTGGTGAAACTTCTGGTACAATTTTTGGTAAAACGTTTGTTAAAACTTCTGGTAAAACTATTGGTAAAACTTTTGGTAAAACTTTTGGTAAAACTTTTGGTAAAACTTTTGGTAAAACTTTTGGTAAAACTTTTGGTAAAAAATTTGGTAACACTTTTGGTAAAACTAATGGTAAAACTTTTGGTCAAACGTTTGGTAAAACTTTTGGTAAAACTTTTGATAAAACGTTTTGTAAAAAATTTTGTAACACTTTTAGTAACATTTTTGGTAAACCTTTTGGTAAAACTTTTGGTAAAAAAATTGGTAACACTTTTGGTAAAACGTTTGGTAAAACTTTTGGTTAAACTTTTGATAAAATTTTTGGTAAAACTTTTGGTAAAACGTGTGGTTAATTTTTTGGTATAATCAGATACAGATTTTTGAATTTATACTCAAAAATTTTAAATTATTAAAAAATAATAAATAAATTGTTTTGGCCAAAGTAGTCTTGATTTTAATCATCGAAAAAAAGTAATGGCGTCTACAACTGCTGACACTTCCGATCTCATTTACATTGGGATGCCCTTACTCGGCAGTGGGGGTATTGGACTTTTGGTGACTAATATCCAAGTGGGGAATTTATTCCCAGCCGGTCGCGGAATGGTGATTACAGTCCTTAATGGGTTATTTGGATCATCGTCTTGCGTTTTTCTTGTTTTCAAGTATTGCTATGAAAATGGCATTTCAATTCAGCGTATTTTCATCGTTTATACCATTCTTTCTTTATTGTGCTTTTTGGCAGGGCTCGTAATTTTTGGCTTATCTGACACTGAATTTGGCACTGACCTTATAGCCTAGTGGTGATAGCCTGGTTTATTTATTGTTATTTTCGGGAATTTTGTTTTATGGACTAGTTAGTTTAACTCACAAATGAAGTTTGTCGGTAAAAGTTTTTCAGCCGACACATAAATGGTTTTGGCGACCATAAAATTGGTCGCCAACTCCTGTCTAAAAAACCATTGATCGCCAAGTCATATTTTGAACAACACTTGGCGGGTTGTGGTCGCCAAATGGTGTTGTACCCAAGACTTGGCGACCAGTTTGATAATCGCGAAAACCATCCAACATACCAGTTTTTGACGACCCCAAAATGGTCGCCAAAATACCCCACTCCGAAAAATGACCCGAAAACATAAGCCAAATTTGCCGAGCCCTGTTTTCTGCGCACTTTTTTCCTGATGCCCAGACGAACGATTCCGTTTCATGTTCAAGCCGATTATGAGTTTGGATTTTGTGAGCTTTATTCGAATAAAGATTCGTCCCTAGAGGAACCACTTAATTCAACTACAGTACCTGTCGCACAGAAGTCCCAGAGTTTCCGAAGTTCTATATTTTCCTCGCTTTTCATCTTCAACGTCATTTATTTTGGTATATTATGAATAAGGCTTCAAAAGAATATTATTTTTCAAGTTGTGGACAAACAATTTTAAAATTCAACTCTCAGGGGGAAGGAGTTTTTGGGAACCCGTAGGGGGAAAATGTATGTAAATAAACACGCACTTAAAAAATTCACAATAATTCAAAAAATTGGTAAAGCCAAGTTGTAGAGCTCGTCAAACTACGTCGATCTGACTATTCAGAAATTGAGTTGGGCCACCAGGGCCCCTAGAGAGCTGTTTGAAATCTTCAACCCACGCAAAAAAAACACCGTCAATCAAATTTTCTCGAAAAGTTGAGGTAGGTCACCAATACCCGTTTTGCCCTACGGGGCCTCCATATGCCTTAAATGGAGGAAAAAAAACAGTTGCGTGTCTATATACACGCACTTCCCCCTGTGAGTTAAAGTCCAGTCTTTACTCATTTATCGGACATTTTTGGTTCTAGCGTCCGAAAAAAGAGGATCGTCGCAAAAATTGTCCGAAAAAGGAGCAATCGTCCGATAAATGCGTAAGGACTGTATTACAATTAAAATAAATGGATTCGAATAGGGCGTAATTTTGAGCCTTAATTAGTCTTCGTCTCAATTTCTTTATGTCTTCCTTTTATGCGTGGCTGTCAGATATGGTTGGGCGGTTAATTGGGGACTGTGGAAAATCCGAAGAGACGATTTCGCGTTATATCGACGTTTTGGGGTTAATTCAATTACTCGAAGCTGTCACATATGCGCCGGTAGTCGGGGGGTTATTGGACATTTCTCGACGCTGGATGACTCGATATTGTCCAGAATTGAGCGAAGAAGTCGTCAGTTAGGGATTCAAAAAAATAATTGACAAACTCTCATTCGTTGTATATTTTTAATACTGGAGATTTTTACATACAGTACCTGTTTCCCATGGGACGTTTTTTGATTATCGCAAAACTTGGATGCATTTTTCGCAATAAGAAGTTCCTTTGAAATTTTTCGCGTATTTTTCTATCATTTATTCTTTTTTACTGCATTTTTTACGAATTTTTTTTTTACGAAATTTTTAACGGTCACTTTTATTGTTCATTTTTAGCAAATTTTTGACATCAGTTTTTTACCATAACTTGTTAACCATCACTTTTTAACATTACTTTTTAAAATCATTTTTTAAGATCACCTTTTTACCATCACAGTTTTAACATCACATTTTTAAGATCACCTTTTTAAAATCACCTTTTTGACATCACCTTTTTAACATCACCTTTTTAACATCACATTTTTAACATCACCTTTTTAACATCACCTTATTAACATCACCTTATTAACATCACCTTTTTAACATCACCTTTTTAACATCACCTTTTTAACATCACCTTTTTAACATCACCTGTTTAACATCAATTTTTAGCGAACATTTATTTTAACTTCAGGGGGTCACAGGTGTTTGTATTATATGGTTTTAAAGAATAGTCTCCAATTTCGTTTCTGACTAAAACTTTTCAAACATTGATTTTTTGATATGGCTTTATCACACAAATTAGTCTGTCAAATTTGGATCTCTGTTTTGTAGTTTGCGGGCGAATGGAATTTGCATAACGGTGTGTGCCTTTCTCGGGGTACTCAGCGGCATCATTCCCTGCGTGGACAATATTCCGCTGCAAATTTTGACGATTTTGATCGTGTGTATGTATCGCAGTTTTTATGTGGGTACAACGGCCACCTTTATAAGCTACGCTTTTCCGGTTGAGCATTTTGGCAAACTGTACGGAACGACGCGTGTAATTGGAGGAGCCGCGACGCTTTTATCAACGCCCATATTCAACAAGGTTGTCAGTAATGGCAACCAATTCAAAAATGTCAACTTTGACTTTGCAATTGTTATGGGTATGTTAACCAACTAATTAAGAAAAATTATGTATTTTCGATAACAAATATATCGGAGTTTGCGATCATAAAACTCTTATCGTGCAACTTTCATATGAAAAAAACTCCGCAAGATATGCAAAATGCTCATTGATTTTAACTCGTTACAAAACGTTATTTGGGTACATGCAGACTCTGCATTGCAGAGATGGGCACTCGGGTTACCCGACTCGAGTTAACTCGGGTATTACCCTTACCCGACTCGGGTAGAGATTTTTTACCCGAATTTTACCCGTGCTCGGGTATTACCCGACCTCGTTATTGGGCTCGGGTATTACCCGACTTTTTTACCCGCGGGTAAAACACTCGGGTCGGGTAAGAAAAAAAAAATCAAATGTGCCGATCTCTGGGTACATGCGTGGGCGTTTTTGCTGGAAAATTTTCGAGCAAAAAACTGCCGGTTAACGGCAAACTGCCGGTTAATGAGTTACCCTGTGTAATTTACTTAACCCCGATATGTATCAGTGTGCGTAATAACGTGCGGTACGCTTTAAGCATTATTATTAATAAACAGTATTCTGACTCAGAATTTCTGAGCCATAATTTCTGACCCTTTTTATGCATTCCTTTGTAGAAAACAAAATTGTGATAATCACTAATTTAGTGAGCTGATTATTGTATTAAATATATTTAACCCCTCTCAGTTTACATTTATAAATTATTTGGCATTCGATTATTTACACTTTCTTTTTCAATTTTTTTGATTTTCTCGAAATTTTTCGTTTTCCAAGTCGATGGTTTCAAGCATTTTTCCTCGACGCATTTGATTTTTTCCCAATGTTATTACCGGACTGGTAAGTTGACAGTGATTTTGCGAATTGCCCGGAATGTTTTGGGTCAGCTTCTTTAACTTTTGAGGCATCCAGAGTTTGACTATGTGATGGCTCATCTATCACCAAAATTGCAATACTGGTCTGAATATACCATGTGATATGGTCCATGTCCTATATTGCGAATTATCAGATTTTACAATCCATGTCGGGCCTATGACTGACGGACACTAAGTAATCATATAAATGTTGCGACTATTTTTGGCATCACGGCGTCAATGATAAATACGACAAATTGTATAAAATATTTCGCAAGTACGCGCTGCACCTTTTGATCAAACTTATTTAAAATATATATAGAGGGGTGTCATATTAAGGGAAGGTTTACTATTTTTGACTTAAGTCAACTTTTGTCCCAGTGGAGTCTGTTAAGAGATTTTGATAAATTTTAAATTCTGACGCAAAGAACGAAATGATCAACCATAACTTTGGTTCAAAAACATACCTTCAACAAAATTTTAGAAAATACATTCGTTTTTAAATGGTGCCGATGTTACTCGAACGCGTTTTTTCGAAAATCAGATAACACAAGTTGAATTTGGGACTCAAGCTATGTAAAGTTCAACTACACCAGATGACTCGTTATAGGGCTACTAAATTGGTTTTGAAAAGTAGCCCTATAACAGGTTAGGCCTACGCAAAAGCGTAGGTTAAAGCTGGAAAAATTGATTTTTAGACTAGCCCTATAACGAGATTTTAGCCCTATAACGAGTCATCTGGTGTATTTTGAAATATGTACTAGATTTTCAAATAAAAAGAGAACAAAGAAAATGTATGGAGGAAGTAAAAGCTTAACAGTATTAAGATGTATGATCTAACCTACGCGTTTTAATCAAATATTAATTTTCATAAATACTAATTTTCATAACGTGTCCCACTCCTTCACAAGCTTTTTAATCAAAAAATTAAGATCCTTTTTATACGCCGCTTAAGGGTTTATCCGGCCACTTTCACCTTTCAAAAACGGCCGGATAAACCCGCACCCGGCCGGATAAACCCCCCGGATAAGCGAACGAGCGGAGAATTGCGCAATTCATTAGTTTCATAAAGCGACCGGCCGGATAAGCAAACAAGCGAGAATTTTTTTAGAAACGATCATGTTACTCATTTTTTGACCTCGCATTACGTAAATTTCACTGTGACAAAAACAGTGCTTTAACATACCATACTGTGGATATGGTCAATAAAATAAAACGCTAAAATCGAAATTTGAATATCATTTTTGCTATGAATTAAAAATATCTAAAAGACATTGTAAAAATCGAGCCAAAAGCGAGAATGGCTGTATTCGAAACCCTAAAACTTGAGAGTTGTTGACAATTTACAGCAAGACTTAGACAAAGACCTATTTGTCCAGCTTAGCGAAAAACACGAGTAGGAAAATGGCCGGATAAACCCATTTTCTAGAATAAACTAAAGCACAAGTGGCCGGATATACCCTCACCCGGCCGGATAAACCCTCAGTGCGTGGGCGGGATTGGCGAAAAACTTTTAGGAAAAAAAGTGGCCGGATAAGCGCACGAGCGGGCAAAGTGGCCGGATAAAGGGGGGCCGGATAAACCCTTAAGCGGTGTATACAGAATTGAGTACATATTTTAACTTATTAGTACGGTACAGTGTTCCCTGAGAATTTTGCTTAAATTTTGAAGAATTATTCCCCGTTGAAAGTTATTCCTTCTACGCATTGGTGGCAAAATTTTTACAACAGGTCCGCTAAAAAGTTAAACACTAAAATTAAAATATACAAACCAAGATACCACATAGAATAAAAGCTACTGCCAAAGTTGAGAAAAATTCGACGGCACTCATTGAAAAAAAAAATTAGTTTTATTTGTGAGCAGTTCGTCCAGCAAGAAAAAAAACCATCAAAAAATTAAAGGCTCGTGATTAAACGACACATCTGAAACAATTGTGATTAATCTTGCATGAAGTTAATTTTGCCTTCGGTGTCGACCATTTACGGTTCGATGTATCTAAAATTAATTAAATATAAGGTACGAGAAATGATGCCATCAGCATAATTGCGATTAATACTCGATTATTAGATTCGGGACATCTCGAGAACCCCAATAAAAAACCAACCGGCTATTACCGGTTAGTCAAGTACACTTTTTTTCAAAAAAAAATTGATACTGTTTCGGGGTACTTTTCCACAAAAAGCGTCCGTATTGGAAGGAAGCGTCCTTATTGAGAGCGTCCGTATTGAGAGTAAGGACTGTATTGGGGTTCTGGTCCGCACCAAAATTATATTATATTTTCAACTTTCAGATCTTTTTTAACTCTCAGGGGGAAGGAGTTTTTGGGAACCCGTAGGGGGAAAAGGTGTGTAAATAAACACGCACTTAAATTAAAAAATCACAATAATTCGAAATAATTCAAAAAAAACTGGTAAAACCAAGTTGTAGAGCTCGTCAAACTACGTCGATCTGACTATTCAGAAATTGATTTGGGCCACCAAGGCCCCCTAGAGAGCTGTTTGAAATCTCCCACTTACGCAAAAACACCGTCAATCGAATTTTCTCGAAAATTTAAGGGGGGTCAGCAATACCCGTTTTGCCCTACGGGGCCCTCATATGCCTTAAATCGACGAAAAAAACAAGTTGCGTGTCTATTTACACGCACTTCTCCCTGGGAGCTAATATTTTCCTCAGGTTCAGTTTATTTATCAATTTTTTTAGCAATTTGCTTTTGCCACCCAATTAACGTGTATCGATTGTCCCGCCGTCGCCAAAAGAAGCATTTCGAAAAAATGGAGTTTGAGCGAGAAACCGGCATCAAGGTTCCAGAAAGACAATTTAACTCCGTCAGACATCGCGGAGAACATCTCAACTCATCCGTCATGATTAACTCTCTGCATTCAATTGCTGCTTAAGTTCATTGTTTTACACCTACGCTATAGGTGCCTGTCAATTTCTCAGATTTTATTTATTTATTTTTTGACGTTTCTCGAAAATCGATGGGAAGCCTCAAAAGTGAAAGAGTGGGGTAAATTATTTACATTTTCCCTTTTCCTTGTGGGACTTTAAAATGTTAACTCTTGGACGTTGCAATAATCATTTCTATAAGTAAGAGACCTAAATATTCGACTTTATTATAGTAATAGTAGTCTACAAATTGAACGACCTGTAGGTTTTCTCATTTTTAACCCACATATAACATTATGGTAGCTCGTCCTTATTCACCATAGTCAGGCGTCTCTAGATGTACATTTTTGATTTTCGAAAAAGGTTCTGAAAAGTGCACATCTAGACGCACATTTGGAAAAAAAAATCGGTCTGAAAAAGGGCTCTCTCAACGGTTTAGGCTCACCATTTCCGAATCCAGCTTGTGATGTACAAAATATTGTTTGGCGAAAACTATTTTATTCCCATGTCTGTTCTTCTTTGAACCAAATAATTTTTCAGCCAGAATAAATAAACTCCATATTCTTATTTATTACTTAACCGTAAAACGCAGCGTAAAAAAGTTACGTGAATACATATACAGGCTGTATGCGAACCGTTTGCAGCCTGACTAGGGAGAAGTTGGATAGCCTCCGAGTTGGGGTGAATTGTCATAAAGTGTCCATTTTTCGACTGTTTTGGGACCATTTTTTTTTTACAAAAAGCGTCCGTATGGAAGAAATCGTCCGTACTGAGAGTAAAGACTGGAGTAGTAAAAAATCTAATACACCCCCTGCGCCGTTATCGGGTCAACATTTCGAAGACCAATTTTGACCCGATAACGGCGCAGGGCGTAGGCGGAATATCTGGAAAATTTTGATCGACAACTTTGACCCGATAACGGCACGAGCGGGGATTTTCTAGAACGTCTCATATGTCTATGTATTTATTTCATATTTTTGCACTCCTATTTGAATAATTATTAATACAAAAAAATATAGGAAATTAGCCCTTGGCTTGTTTAACCCATGGCCATGGCTAAGAAAAAAGTTTTTTGTATCATACGTTCATTGAACTAAAAAAGAGATACAGTCCTTAATTCCATAACGGCCGTTTTCGGTTCTCGAAAAAAACGGCCGTTATGGGATAAACGGCCGTTATGGAAGCGCCCCTTATAGAATCAAGGACTGTACTAATAATATACGACAGTGTAGCAATAATTTCACAAGATAAAGCAGTCGTTTATATAAATAAAAAAATTGGTCATTCTTTTGCCTTCAAAATATTTTGAAAAATAGAGAAAACATTGAGAAGTCTACAATGTGTAAACTATACATATTCAAATAATGAAAAAAAAAAATCGAATTTAAAAGTATTTTAACGACGAACTTTTTTTTGACCCGATAACGGCGCAGTGCGTAGGTGGGGTAGCTGGAAAATTTTGAGTCTAATTTTTGACCCGATAAAGGGTGACCTGATAACGGCGCAGGGGGTGTAATGGGTAATTTTGTTACGATCTATTTTCTCGGTTTTAGCCTAAAACTTTTAGGTCTCACCAAAGTTGGAGTTGCCAAAAATGAGGTTGGGCTGTTTTGAATACGTTTATTCCAACTCCAAGGAAGTAACACAAAAATGGCACTAGAGACTTTGGTGGAACGTTTTATCGATGAAAATGTAAGAAATGAAAATGTTTTTTTTTGTTCACACTAAATTCGTCAGAATTCTCAAAAAAATTATCAATAATTTTTCGCAATTGATTTACAATATCTAGGGGGTGGACCATGTGAAATGTGCCAAAAATTGACTTATTCAAATTTGACCGGAAATAAGAAAAGAAATTTCGAAACAAAAAAGTGTGATTTTAGTAATTTGGCATCCCAGGAATTTGGCTGAAGTAATAAAACTAAAAATAATCTTGATTGGTACATCAACCGGATAAAAAACCGATCGGGATATGCATGCCGCGACATGCCGTAGGCGCGGAGTTTGGAAGTGATTTCTAAGCGAAGCCTCCATTGGTCCATCGTCTTTTAGCCAGGGTTGTAAATTTCTGGAAATTCGCGTTGGCGTAGGGGCGGGTTAAAAATTATTCTTGGGCTTTGCGTTGGCGTAGGGATAAAGGGTCACGATGCCCCTACGCCAACCCTACAGCACTCCAACCCCACGCCCCCAACGGTCGCCGCGTAGCGTTGGGATGTACAACCCTGCTTTTACCTACGCAAAACCTTTCGATTTCGCGCCGTTCTTGTAATATATTTCAACATTCATATATAGCAACAATTTTCAATACTGATCATTTTATAATTTTTAACAACACATGTTTGTTTAGTATTTATGTTCAACAATTCTAACTACACCGCCTAACCACGGAAGTTAACACCACGGAACTTAACAAAAATCACGGAACTTAACAAAAAACACGGAACTTAACAGTTTTTTCGCGACAACTTTTCCGCCTACGCCATACCCACGGAACTTAACAAGAATCACGGAACTTAACAAAAATCACGTAACTTAACACCTTTTTTCAAATTGTTTTGTTAATTTACGTACATAAGTGGTACACCGTGGTATACTTTGGAAGGTGGTGTTGTTAATTTTCAGAGTGAAAAAGAAAAAAAAAGTTTTGATGAAATTTGCATCGAATTTCCGAGAAGATCTTAGACAAATTCATGTTTTTTTTAAGAAAATAATGCTACAAAACGATGTCTTTTTACGTTTTTTTAGGATACAGATTTTAGAACGTTATCCATAAACTATGCCGCTGAGACGACTTATCCACAATTTTTAAAATCTCTATTTTTTTCTCAATTGTTAAATGCTTTTTTTGTCATTTTCTTTATTTTTTCCTTTCATTATCAATTATTATATCATTGATATCAAACATGTTGAAAATTATCAAATTTTGTTCTTAAATTGAAACAAAATCTAGAAAAAAAGGCCTAAATTCACGGAACTTAACAGTTTGGTCATTTTTGGACAAAAAAGCCTAAATTCACGGAACTTAACAGTTTTTAAAAAGTTTTCCAGCATTTCCGCCTACGCACTGACCATGGATCTTAACAAAATTCACGGAACTTAACAAAATTCACGGAACTTAACACCTTTTTTTTCGAAAAGTTTTGTTAAGTTCCG
>SCLG01000813.1:0-11914 GCA_004367875.1 Oikopleura albicans
TCAGTTAGAGTACGAAAATATGTCCGTTATTGGGAGTTTATATTGTTTTGAAAACGTAACTAGTAATTTACATCCTAAAGATTACCACATTAGCTCCAAAAATGTAGTAAACAGGGTGCGCAGTTAATTGCCACTTCAGCAGTAAACCGTCATTTTGGGTTGCCAGTAATTAACAGCAGTCATGCCAAAGCACTGCGTAGTTAACTATCATTTTTGCAATTAACCGCCAGATAAAGAAGCTCTAAGGTGACAGTTAACTGCGCATCCTGTGTATTAATAAATATAAAGTGACACTATTCTAGGTCACGTGTAATAAAGACCCTGACCAATTATTTACATTTATAATGCGTTATATACAAAATCCCTAACGAGTTATGTTATCATCAGTTATCTTTTTAAAACGTATTATCTTTGCACGTTTATGTCCGAAACGTTAAGCGATTTTTGCCCCAACCAATTATCTTAACAATCACCCGCATTATTGAGTTACGTTAACAGTTCTCCGTTATATTAACACTTTTTTGGTATTTTCACATTTTTCAAATGTTTTTCGTAGAAAACGTTTTTCGGGTGAAATTCAAATGAGTGTTCGAAAAGATTCTCTTAATTCACTCCTTATGCACTATTGTGGTTTTTTCGCGGAAAAATTTTAGTTTAAGAGTCGGTTAACACTTTTCGAAAAAAAAATTACGAATTATTCGAAAATAATGACGAAATATTACAATTCAGCAAGATAACTGCTCAGGGCGTTGATTATATGTATGTATATAAAGACTACCTACCTGCTTAAAATAAGAGTCAGTTTTTCTGCTCACGCACTATCTACATAAAGTATCACTTCCGTTTACCAGTTCAAAGTGAACCCTTAAATGGAACAAAAAACTGTTACTTTATGTAGATAGTACGTTGCCGGAAAAAGTGACTGTTAGTTTAAATGGGTAGGTAGTGTATATAATAATATAAGTGTTTTTTGTCAAAATATCCGGCCATAATTGCTCAATAGGACAGTTATCAGTGAGTTGTTTTAAACGTGTACAGGGGGTGTGCGTAATAAGGGTCGATTAACGATTTTTGAAAAACGACCCTAATGAAGCACACTGGCCCTTATTACGCACAACCAACAGTAGGCGAGTGTAATGTTGTAACTTGACTTAATTGTGACTGTTTGCGTCTTATATATGATTTTATCAATTTTATTTAATACAATTTAAAACTTATTTTATACATGAAGGGGCCAAAAGCTAGTAAAAAATACCCATGTGAAACAATGTTAAAATCAGCGACCCTTATTTGGCGCAATAATATTTTTTTTTCGAAAAAAACGACCTTTATTTAGCACTACCGACCCTTATTTAGCACAAGCGACCCTAATTTAGCAGACCCTTATTCAGCACCCCCTTGTATATATATATCGCTAGATATGAAAGTATTTTGGTTCTCTAAATAGGACCCTAACCCCAAATAAGAGTACATTAAGTAACATATATATTTTTAATCATTTAAATGATTTTTTTGTAGTTTTTGGAACTCAACTTTCCGCCAATTTTTCGGCACGTTGGTGTGACTCGCGATATGGTCCATGAGGACTACGTTGCCTTTGTTGAGAAGAGTGGCAAATCATTTCCACTTCCTCCGACATTAACGCTGACTTTCAACGCGCAAGAAATTGTTCTCTGNACACAGAATTCAACAGTTTTTTGTCTTGTTCGACAGTGATCATTTGCGACGAATCTTTTTTGTACGTAAAGACTTTTGTACCCGTGTACTCCGGCTCTCTTCGGTCGTACAATGCGTCTATGTACTGGTCGCGCGTAATTCTGGTATTATGCGGAATACCCTTCGCTGCCGATTTCAACGCACGTTTTTGTGAGTTGTCACTGATAATGTAACACTTAAAAAATATAATTAAATTACAATAAACAAGATTAAAAATAAGTAGTTTTTTTATAAAAATGTGTCTTACTATAACGTGATGTTTATTTAAAATGAGCCGTCAACAGAAAATGGGTTATTTTATATGTATTTTTTTGTGCCAGTGCTCCCGGTTCACATACGGTATTCTTATATTAAAACTGGTGAGACTGGTTAAAGTAAATAAATGTACTGGGATAAAAAGGGATACAATCAAAATCTGTTTTCCATATTAATTTCCGGTTTTGTTAAAACACATTTTTTATGCATTAAATAAGTTGAAAAATTAATTACACATGATACCAAGTTAACCGGCACACAGTTAAAAGGCTATTTTCGGTTAACCGAAAAGCAAAACTTTAGCACCTGTGTTAAATAAACGTTGGCTGTGTTAAGTAAGGGTCGCTTTGATTGGATAGAATTATAACGGCTCCAAATAAGGGTCGTTGATTTAAACATTGTTTTCTATTCAAACTAGTTTTTGGTTAAACTGTATTCAACGAAAATTTATGCTTTAAATTGATAAAATCTAATTCAGTCTTTACTCCCATTACGGCCGTTTTCCGTTCTTGAAAAAAACGGCCGCAATGGAATAAACGGCCGTAATAAGAATAGCGCCCATAATAGGGTTAATTTGGGACCAATTTATATCAAAATAGCTTATTGAACTTTTAAATGTTAATTTTAAGACCCATTCCATGATCTATGTGAAAGTTTAGCATTATAATGGTTTATTTTCAATTTTATCAATATTATTGCTTGTTTTTGACAATATGTTTCGGAAAATATCTTAGTTATCTCAGTTGTTTTTGTCATAATAAGCCAATTCAATACACACATGTCTCCAAATAAATGACTTACACCAAAACCGACAAGAAAAAGCGGCTCTTGTAGAATTATTGACGCCAAAACTACGGCCGTAGTGGGATAATCACTTTTTTCACGTAAAAAGCCTCCGTAATGGGATAAACGACCTTAATGGGAGTGCCCGTAATGGGAGCAAGGACTGTAAAAAATATAAAGTACAAAAAAGTATGATTACGTGAATTTACAAGACAAAACTCGCCAGATATCGGTGTGTTTAATTTGGGTCAAAAACGTACCGCGTCTGTTATTAGAAACTGAAATGCATCATTTAGCATCAAAATAAACTAGAATTGTGTGTTGAGGTTATATACACTACCTACATGCTAAAATACTAGCCATTTTATCCGCCTACGCATTGGCGGCTTAAAGTAATAGTTTTCGTTCACCTACTTGAAGTAAACTCAAAAATGAAACAATAAACCTTTACTTAAAGTGGAGGTGTTCATTTACATAGGTGAAACTATTACTTTAAGCCGACAATGCGTAGGCGGACAAAATGACTGTTATTTTAAGTAGGTAGGTGGTGTAAGTCATAATTATGTGCTAAAAACAGGCTGAATCAAAGCATTTTATCATAATTTAGAGAACCCGAACATGCACTGACTTATTCGCTATACTTATTTTACAAATGCTTTTTTTACACAGAAATAAAATTGAGTGTGAAACAAACCTTCGGCGAAAGTCCACAAAAAATTCCGTTATACGTGACCGCTTCATCCTTCATTTTGCCTGGAAAGCGTTTTTCTTCCGCCGAATCGTCGAACAAAAACCATTCGTACTTTTCGTCTTCGTAGTCGACAAGCAGTTCCGGTTTGACCAGATCATCGATTTCCCCAGACAGTGAAAACGCGAAACTGTCCGTATCCATATAGAGCAGGGCAAATGAACCGGGAACCAGATATCGATGCATGAAATCCAGAAAACGAAGCATATGCAGTTTCGACTGCTGGAGCACGAAAAGGCTGACATGCACTAAAATAAGATGTTTTGAAACCATAATAATCTTTGTCTGATTTTTAGAAGGGAATTTTATCACAAGTGTTTTAGCAAAAAGTGTCCCAAAACGGCTTTGTTTTAAAACCAGAGAAATAAATAAGAGCCAAAATATTTTTTTTGTGGGCCAAAAAAGGAAAAATATCAAACTAAGCTATTTTTTCACAATTATATTTTACCTGGAATAACATCTGTTGTCGATTTTTTCCGCTTTGTCAGTTCGTACAAATCGACTTCATACTCAGTGAACATTTGCGTCACGTCTTTGAGTAGCAGACTTTTGTGGCTCTGCNGTCCCAAATCAATTTCTGAATAATCAGATAGACGTAGTTTGACGAGCTCTACAACTTGGCTTTACCAGTTTTTTTGAATTATTGTGAATTTTTTAAGTGCGTGTTTATTTACACACATTTCCCCCCTACGGGTTCCCAAAAACTCCTTCCCCCTGAGAGTTAATATTAGAATATTAATTTTATTTCGTCATTTAATTGCAAAATTTCATCATTTGTATTTATGCATAGCCACCTACGCTGCGCCAACCTAGGCTATGCTACCTAGGCTACACACTGCGTGAAGTTAGGTTGCAATTGTTATCCATGTCTGCTTAGTTATATTGCAGTTTTTTTCAGTGTGCGCATTTATGTTGCAGTTTTCGTGGAAAAAATCACGTCTTTTTACGTTTTTTGAAACTGGATAGGTTTGTGTAATAAATGAAAAACAATGATAAATATACCTTTATAATTGAAATCAAAGACACTCCGAGAAACAGACCGGCGGCACCGCCCAATTCCGATACAAATTGTTGTGAAGTTATGTCCTCGCGTTCCCTATGAACTGTTATATCAAGAGTCGGGAAGAATATCTAAAAATATTATGAATGTGACTGGTTTTAGCTCTCTAGCCAGAGAAACCTGAAATGCTGCAATGTCAATATCTTGATTTCCAGTTTGAGACTCAAATTTTTCCAATGTTCTGTATATTGGTTCATGATATTTTCCATACTAAATGAATACGAGTCAGTTCTATTGTGCCACTACATTGTTGTTTCAAACTTTGTACCAAAAATTCATCAGATCGAGTAATAAAAAAGTAACATTTTGCCAAAGGAAGTGCCCATTTTTTTTAACAAACCTATCGGTCGTTGGTCATGTCGTTGGAATGCGCTGGGAAAGCTTGGTCTTAAACCCCTCATTTATCTTTTGAACAAAAGTTTGTCATAATTTCAAGATGATGTTTCGTAAGATTATTATTTCTGCAAAATAAGGGTCGCTTGTGCTAAATAAAGGTCGGTAGTGCTTAATAAGGGTCGATAAAAATATTATTGCTCCAAATAAGGGTCGCTGACTTTAACATTGTTTCCCATCGGCATTTTTACTAGTTTTTGAGCATTTGATGGAAATAATAAGTTTAAAATGTATTCAATACTTTAATGAAATTGATGAAACCATATTTAAACCGAAAAAACGTAATTACGTCAGATTACAACACTAAAATCGCCTAATGATGGGTATGCTTAATAAGGGCNAAAAATTCTATAGAACAAAAAATGGCTACCCCTTTTTCAATATATATATTTTTTGATAATTTTTCATATCAAAAATATTTCTGAATGCTTTATCAGATGAAAAACATTTTTGAAATGTACTAAAAATATTTTATATCCAAAAATATTAAAGTATAGAAATGAAATCTTAAAAGACTGTTACTTTAAGCGGAACTGTTACTTTAAGCAGGTAGTGCGTGGGTTGAAAAAGTTACCACTATTCGCAAAAAATTTGTTACTTTAAGCGAATAGTGTTACTTTAAGCAGCGTTACTTTAAGCAGGTAGGTGGTGTGGTAGTTTACTACTAGAAATCATAGTATACTGGTAGAAATCATAATTTAATTTTGTAAACAACAGGTATGACCGGTCCTTAAATCCAGTCGTAAAACTTCTTTCATAAACTAAACAAACCTCAACATTTCGCATGTAATTCATGTCCATACAGGGCTTTGGGCATCTGTCACAGGTAGACAAATTAAACGCGTTGTACTTTGGTGAAATGCAATTTGCATGCTTTGAAAATGTGCACATTGAGTAATTCTTGTAACGCGGAAAGTAAGGTGGCCAGCATTGACATTCGTCCATTATTGCCTAATTAATGTTTTTTAATCTCTCTCCCAGCTCACGTTCGCAATCATTGGCAGTTATATACTTTTATGTGATGTAATTATTTGCGTATGCCATAGAGAAAATAGTTAAGTACGGGGATCGAACTCGGGACCTCTCGCTCTGCAGATCGAGCGCTCTACCACTGCGCTAACCCACCGACGTACACTACTGATTATTATGATACTAATATAACGAGGGCAATTATGCTCATAGTCGTTTGGGACACCACGTGGATTTATTGGAAACGAGTTAAAAAAACAATTTGTAACTATTATATAATAAACTATTTATATAATAATATTCACCTTATACGAGCATTCCACATAGCACTCTTCGCGGGTATATTGAGCAAAAAAATCGAGCTGTTTTGAGCCACAATTTCTAAGATATGTGTGTTCATGGGGTAACAAACCAACTTGTGTTAACCGTCCAGGTAGTGCTGTGGTGCTTTGGGACATGAGCATAACGTCATGAAACTCATCACTGTACTGGCTGTAAAACAACGTCATTCCGTCTACAAATTGAAGAGCACCCGTTGTTGCATCACTCTTGTTATACGCTATAAAATTATTAAATTATTTATTAATTAATTTCCTTAATAAATTAACAATACTTGCAGTACCTGCTAATGTTATATTGGAACGATCAAAACACAAAAGTTCTAACCTGCGTAAAATATAAGACTTGATTGAGGACCTGCTATTGTAACACCATTATCTGCGAAACTGTAATAATGACACCATCCATAACGAGTCAGCCGTTTTTGAAAGCTGGGACATTCATCCATATTGAAACGGCACTAAAAGCATCAAAACCAGAATTAATAAGAATGTTTAAAAGTGCCACGTTTGTGTATTCTTATTTGCCTCGCATTTTTTATTTACTACACATTAGCGGGTACAGCATGGAACATAATGAGACATCGAAAAATAAAATAAAATCTACAGGTCAGTAAAATATCATTTCATTCAATTAAATTAAAATCATAAGGTAAGTTATTAAGAACCCTTAAAATTACCAATTTACTGTGTGCCAAAAATACTAGTCGGCCGCGTTTTATTCGGTTTACAAAAAGAAAATTTGGGGGTTTTAGTTAACTCGTATTCACCTTTTTTATCACATGCACAGGATGCGCCGTTAACCGGCCACACAAGTTTTTTTAAGTAGCCGCTTAACGAGTGGTCGGTTAAAGGCGCACTCAGTGTTTCTCACATACCCGCAAAACCACCAACTCTGGGGCTGTCTTGTCGAAAAATTCATCCAATGGAATTTCGTCAAAGTGAGATACATTGAAATGTTTCTGTTGATTGAAATAATTCCCATAAAATACAGACACATATCTTCAATTGGATAACCATATGAAAAAAATAACATTTTCTGATTCGTATAAGGTTTTGCTATCCCTGCCTTTCAAGTTTACTGTAATTGGCGTACACTTCTTTTATTCGCCATTTTGAATGCTGAGAATTGAGACACACGTAAATATTTAGCATTTTCAACATACTTGTTTCCATTGTTTCTGTTACGATGGATGTTGGTCTAAAAATAATCATTGACGTAAGTTATAGTCGTGTGTTAAATTTTACAAATGACGCCGATGAAGCTTATTTTGAGACCTTTTCTCAAAAGTAACGTAACGTTTTCAGAATTAAGTAAACCTAACGTTCAATTGAATGACTTTTCCAGGAGATAAATTTTGTGGGACATTCAACTCCTGGGGCTCTATAGGGTCAAGGCTACTTTCGCGAAAAAACCCCGTGTTTGAGTACTTTCGCGACCACACCATTTGGTCGCGAATCGTTGTTCAAAACACCCAAAACGCACTTTCGCGACCATGTGGTCGCGAAACCTTCTTTTGAACAGCGATTCGCGACCAAATGGTGTGGTCGCGAAAGTACTCATAAATGAGTTTTATGGTCGCATTTATGGTCGCGAAAGTACCTCACTCCCTCTATAGGGGTTAATTAGTCCAAATGTGGACTAAACGCCCCTAGTGGACCAAAAACGATAGTAAACCGGTCATTATCCAAACTCGCAGAAACACGGGTCAAGTTAAATTTGAAAAAAATAATACATTGCACGGAATTGTTTATTTTGCAAAAATTCAAGTTTTACATGGTCAAAAGGGCGTTTGGTCCAAATTTGGACTTATGGACCCCCCACGGTTTTCATGTCACTTGGGACCCTCGGGAGTTAGCATATGACATTTTTTATATGGCACTTTTCATGTGACGCTCTTCACGTGAAACTAAAAACTGTACAATTTTTTATTTGACACTTTTATTCGACTCGTTTTCTTGAGACAATATTTTCTCTTGTTATACCTCTCATCTTTATTCCAAACATGCAAACTAATTTAAGAAAACACTATTTGTGAACCTGTTAAGGAAACGCATCGTGTTGATACCAATCGTATAAAAAGAATATCCCATGCCGAGTAATAATAGAAAGCCCCAAAGCAATTTTCGTAGGACGCTCGTCTGTCCACTAAACAAACTGCGCAAAAATTTCGCATTTCCTAAATAAGGTTCGAAATTTCGCGGAAAAAGTTATTTTCTGTGATTTTTACTCTAGTGTTTTCATGAGTGTTTTTATCGCGAACCCTCACTGTATAGACTGTTCGCTTTTTATTGTCGGCCGATTCGGTATCATACCGATGATAAAAAGTGGGAATTTTACTTGCATTTTCATCAAAATCGGTGACAGCTGATCTTCTTAGTTTATGTTATTTCTTAATTAGTTATAAATAAACTTGAGTTAGGAACTTTTTTGTGTGCATATGATATGTGTATTCGAAAAAAAAGTTACAATACAGTGCGCACATAACGCGACAGGTTTTGGGCCAAAACTTTTGGCCAAAAGAAAGTGTCTTTTGGCCAAAACATGTCGCGTTGTGTGCGCATCAACTGTTAACTGCAAATATTCTCTTATAAGGACCTAAAAAAATGAAATTTCTCTAATGAAGAAATAATATGAAATTAGAAATGGAGGAAGTAGACGCTCAACAGTATTCATATGTATGATCTAACCTACGCATTTTGATTCCCATCAATTATATCTTACCCCCTTCACAGGCTTTTTAACGAAAAAAATAAAGATTTCTTTGTATTGAGAAATTAGAGAAAAAAAATAAGCCATGACCACCAATTTTTTTCAAAAAGAACTGTTTTGGCCAAAATGTTCGTCTTGAAAAGTTAGTTTTTAAGATTTTTGAAAAATCAAGGTCAAGTTCAACGAGTCACGTGATTAATTTGATTAAAGGCCTCCAAATGGGCCAAAAAAAAGTAAAAAAAATCTGATTAAGGCACAAAAAACCTGACCACAAAAATGGCCCATTTGGAGGCCTTTAATCAAATTTATCACGTGACTCGTTGAACTTGACCTTGATTTTTCAAAAAACTTAAAAGCTTTTCAAGACGAACATTTTGACCAGAACAGTTTTTTTTTTTTAAATTTGGTGGTCATGGCTTATTTTTTTTTCTCTTAGTACATATTTTTTTTCATTTTTTAGTCACTTATGTTTGGCCAAGTTGTAACAAATAAAAATTTAATTTTTCGATCTGAAAATCGTGTGCTTCATAACACTAGTCCTTTTGATAGGCGCGATCATTCCCAGAATTTGAAAATCCTATATAATTTTCTGATATCCTACGGATTCGACTGAATCGAATGATCCATAATTCAATGTTAACCGGGAGATACTATGCATCAAGGGAATTTAATAACTCCATCTTGATATTCTGTTAAAATAAGTTGGAAACGTTTTGACAGTCAGGACGAAATTAATTGGATGCTTCATGTGAAAATAAAAATTATGTACCCGGTCAGACAAGCCAGTTACGGAACTTGACTGACACCCCTGGGGGAGTTATTCCCACTATATGTGTCAAATACTGTTGTTCACGTTTTTGAGTGATAATTACGGGCTTATATAGGAAAAATCGAGACATTTTTTTTTTCTGTGTGATGATTTGTTTATTTTGTTGCGAATAATTAAAAATGGCGTACACTCCCCCCTCATGATGAGGGCCCCCACAATAAGGGCCACTTTCTCATGATAAGGGCCACTTTTTTGACGAAAAAGTTTTTTTTCTCATATTAAGGGCAAAAATATGCACTTGTGGCCAATAAATGGGCAGTTATAGGGGCCATTATCACTGAAAATATTTTTTTACTCATAACAGGGGCCAAAATGCGATGTGAATGGTGGCCCTTATTATGAGAGATTTTAGTTTTTGTCTATTATTCATGCTACATTTTTTCTACTTTTTTTTCTTTTTTGATCTTTTTGAACACGAATCATAATTACGCTTCAAAACGTTATTAAAAAATTATAAAAAGTAAGAAAAAATACATGAAAAATTGAGTGAATTACTTACCAGACTGTCTGAAAAAAATCCACTTTCTCATAATAAGGGCCACCATTTCTCATAATAAGGGCCACCCCATAACAAGGGCCACTTTTTATGGAGACAAAAGTGGCCCTAATCATGAGGGGGTAGTGTACCGGTAATTAGCTTAGTCAAGTAATTAGACAAGGTTCTGACATGGTCGAGACCAGGGCTCGGCAACAGCCAGCTGGCTTCCCCTGGCTGAACTGACCTCTGAAGTTCCTAACTGGGCAGGCGAGCCGAGCCCAGCTGATTTTAAACATGACAGGAAGGATCTTCAATCCAAATATAAAATAGCATACCGGTAGTTATCTAAGGAATATGCGTAGATGTCGCATCACCTAAAATAATTTTATCAGGGATAATTTTAGTTGTATAAACTAAATCATATAAGCATTTGACAGACATATTTTATTGACAAATTTAATACTACAATAAATTGAATCAAATCTGCTCAAAGCGACTTATAAATTTGAAGCCATTCAAAAAACAAAATAAAGCTTATTAGTTCATTAAGACAAATTCTCAAGCAATGATGGCTAAACAATTGATCAGACCTAATATTAGAGAGTTACTTTTAAGAATAGTGCAATGTTCGTTTATTTTTTGTTCCGAAAATCGACATGTCGCGAAAGTACCGTCCCTTATGGGAACATCGCGCATTTTGTGGTCACGCATTTTGTGGTCGCGCATTTTGCGGTCGCGCATTTTGTGGTCGCGCATTTTGTGGTCACGCAACACGACGGTGCGCACACAACGCGACGGTTCTTGGAAATAGGGAGTGTCGCGTTGTGTGCACATCTACTGTAGTCCATATATTCTTTATTCTATTACTAGTATTATACAAGTTATTTTTGCAGTATGTGAAGAAACGGGCCAAAAATTGTAGACCTGGGGCAAATGATCAGTTTAAACCATATCTTTGATGCAGTATACACTGAATTATTGATGTTATATATTTTAGTTTAGTAAACTAGCAAATAATATTTTAATGTTCAATAATTAGTCGGCAGAGGTAAATATAGGCCCTACGATAAATTAGGTTCTTCACATGTGTTAAATCTATTTTAACCTTTTAAAAACTAGTCGACAATTTGAAAACGTATCGAACTTTATTTCATGATCAGTTTATAAATAGAAAGAATTTCACTACTTACCTAAGTAAGTTAANACAGAATAAGAAGGCTGTACGCCTTATTCACAAATACTTTTTAAGTCCACTAACAATAATCTATCCCCTCAGTGATAATGTTCAGTTGGCAAATAATGTGAAAAAAAACTTATTTTTTTGTTCAAAGCTCATTGGGATTTATATAATACGGATAATTCTGACATCTTGGAATTTCTGGTGGCACCTTGATATAAAATCGGCAACAACATTAAAACAGATATTTTCATTTTGGCAAATTTGTTGAAAAGTTGTGGATCAATATATTCTGTGGTGAGGTTTTTAGGGGTATTCTAACATCAATAAATGATCAGTATTCATATTTTAAGACAATTTCTTTCATTTCTTTTAACGTCTTACAACAGAATTTAGATTGGTTAAATTGAAACGTTAGGTGAGTTGATTTTCATCAGGTATAGTAACAATGATTT
>SCLG01000813.1:16600-27753 GCA_004367875.1 Oikopleura albicans
TGCCAATGAAGACAATCTCACGGATTCCAGTTGTTCAAAACGATCACCCTTTTGCTTATTTCCCCAACAACTTCCGTGCGGGTACGTGTAACTCTGGAAAACACACAATTTTTTTAACCTTTATTTTCAAGAAACTTGAATGTCGGTCACTTATCCTAAATATGCGCAAATGACTTTAAGATCATTAATAATGATTCAATTCTAGACTGGCTATTCGATGAAGACTTAGCCACCAGAGAATTTAGATTCGGATTTGAAGACAGGTAAACTTGCGTTATAGTTTCGCGAATTTACTCCCGACAATTCGCGAGATTTCGCCGCGTGATCTCCGAAGAAAATTTATCAGGCTTAAACATCTAAAATGTTTTTAGACTGAAATGTCATACATTATTAATGTTAAACTTAATTTGGTTTAGTATTAAAAAGTCTACCACTAGCATTTTATATTTATATATTCACTTTTAATGAATAATATTGTTTGAGTGAGGCTGACTGTGAGCGATTCGCCGACATAAATGACTCCCTTTACGACTCTGACGGACGAAGTGATTATCTTTCGTTTTCATTATTTACTCAAAACTTAACGTTATTACTGAAAACATTTTATTTTAGCAGGGCGCTTCTGTGTCGATTTCACAACTGTTACGCTTAATTATCTCATAGAAGCGTCGTGCTAAAATAAAATCTTTTAGATATTTCCGCATATAAACATTTTGTAGTATATTATATTTTAGCATAATTTTACTTTTTTGGCGTTTGTTTGTAGAATATTTATTTTGCGAAAAATACGCTAAAAGTTAAAGTCACAAATTTAGTCACTATTTTGAAATCAATGAAAACGTTTTGATATCTAAGTGATTACGATTTGTGGTCGGACAGAGATCGAAATGACGTGGATGAGTACGAATATAATAATTACACTCCCTCATTCTTAAGTTTGACATATACGTACGAAGATTACGACGATGATGACTTTCGCGGGATCTCAGGAATGAAGTTTTGTCGTTTTCCCTGTAATATTACATAATTACGTGAAATTACGTAATTTTGGTACAATTGAAATTGGAACAGCGAAACCACTTTACACTAGGGCTAAGTAAGGTCGGCTTATATTCTGGATTAGCTTACCTAATATGATACCTAATAATGATTACTTAGGCCGAATATTTGATTTGAAATAAATTGGCCGAACATTTGGCTAATTCAAAAACTTGCTTGGATTAGTTTAGAGACAATCTTCTCAAAAAATTATGATGATTTTATGTCAGTGGTATCTTTTTCTATTTTAAAACGGAGTACTTTGAAAACATCGAATGTGTTGGTACTCTTAAGACTACGAAGAACTGTACCTTAACTCCTAGGGGCCACTTAATCCAAATTTGGACTAAACGTTTAAAATGGACTTGAACGATAGTAACCCGGGCTTTATCGAAAATCTCTGAAACACCGGTCTACTGGTTTAGTCTCATGAAAATTGGCTGCGCGTTTCTAGTATACCGTGTCGGCATATTTTAAGATGAAATTGGCCGATAGGGGCACCCAATTGCGAGAAAAAAGAAAAAATTGCTCTATTCTAGAAACGCGCAGCCGATTTTCATGAGACTAAACCGGTAGTTAAATTGTTTGAGAAAAAATATAAAACCTAAAACGGAACCGAAATTTATTTTTCGTCTTAACATGGTCACAAAGGCGTCTAAACCAAATTTGGACTAAGTGACCTCTACGGATTATATGCCTCTTGTGACCCTGAGATTTACCATACAATTCAAGGTTACTGTTTTAATAGTTACTAGTATTATATTGAGGCCTAATGAAAAACACAATTATAACACAACTTCATTATGAACTATTAGTTTTTCATTCAATTATAGGGTAATAATTATATATGGATAACTACTAAGACTTCTGTGAGTTGATGACCTTTGCAATGACGAAATCAATGAAAAAATACGAAAAAATTCATACTCCGAATACTACTGAAATACAAAAGATCTTTTTTCCTAGAATATCGGTTTAGTTGGTTCATCGTCATTTAATAAACTATTCAGTATCAAAAAAATTAATTTCTTTTTAACTCCCAGGGGGAAGTGCGTGTATATAGAGACACACCTTGTTTTTCGTCGATTTAAGGCATATGGAGGCTCCGTATGGCAAAACGGGTATTGCTGACCTCCCTCAACTTTTCGAGAAAATTCGATTGGCCGTGTGTTTTTTGCGTAGGTTGGAGATTTCAAATAACTCTCTAGGGGGCCCTGGTGGTCCAAATCAATTTCTTAATTATTAGATCGACGTAGTTTGACGAGCGTTAAAACTTCGCTTTACCAGTTTTTTTGAATTATTGTGAATTTTTTAAGTGCGTGTTTATTTACACACATTTTTCCCCTACGGGTTTCCAAAAACTCCTTTCCCCTGAGAGTTAAGGTCACTATAAAATATTGTTTTTGTCCTACTATATTTCGAAATATAGTTTTCAACATTTAATTCACATTTTTTGTTTAATCCGAAACTACTTTATTTCAAATAAATGACTAATATCAATATTCATCACAGTTAAAGAGGCTTTTATTAATCGAAACAAGACAAAACTGTAAATGTATTAAAAACGTATTTGTTAAGGAGGGGTTCGTCGTGTAGTTTACATTCTAGAATTCAAAAAAATCATTTCTAGAATTTAAAGGCTAAATGAACTAGATTGTGCTGGATAATGTTAGGTAACGTTTTAAACTGTAGTTAAAATATAAAATATAAGATAAAAAATACACTTTAATGATTTTTTTGTACACAACATGACGGACCCGTCCGGAAACGTGAAACTTGTCAGTTTAGAGCAACGTCATCGAAAGTGAAACTCATTTAAGTTTGTTATACTTAGCCGGGTTGAACCATTTTGATTTTTCCTTCTCGTCGGGGTTCGCCAATATGCGCGACACTAACACCACTTTCGATTGCCATAATTGTAGTCGAACCTACGCGGTATTAATTGGTATATATTGCGTCATGTGGTGTAAATGAGTCGTAGTGGGATAATTTCGCGACCATTCGCGAAATAAGTTGTACTTTGGGAAGTTTCGCGACCATATAGTTTGGTCGCGAATTGTTGTTCAGAAATTGGTCGCCAAATGACGTTTTGGGTGGGGTTTCGCGATCACTATTTTTAGGTGGGGAAATGGTCGCGAAACCTTGTCTAAATCATCAACGTCTCACAGAAAAAGTTTTTCGCCAAATTTCGGCGAAAAAGAAACAAATTGTAGTAATATGCTCCGAAGAAGATTTCTGAGAAAATTCTGTGAGAAAATTTTTCCGCGAAAAACTTTTTTTTTGGGAAAAACCTTAAATGGCTTCTTTTGTCACAAATGCTTTCTACGAGATGCCCCTGATCGCGGTGCCCTACCCACAACGTAAGGGTTTTTGATTTTTGTTGTTATTTAAAACGTTCTATTTGATCTGTTACAAATGACAATTAACTTACTTCAAAAATGCAAACGGTCTTGCCGTCCTGATCGTAAGTATCTTGTAGTAGTTTTTTCAGCACTGCCCACAACTCATCATTCTCGTTCGGCAGGGAAATGGCACGATTAGTGGCAAAATGGTTCCATCGAGCTGCGCGGTTTAGCAAGGAACGAATTTGTATTGAATCTTCAATCGCGATGTTTTCACACAGTTCGGCTTCTAAATAAGGGAATTATTCAAGCTCACTACAGTAGGTACATACAGTCCTAACTCCCATTGAGGGAAAGAAGGCGACTGATATTTAAACTATCACATCACGGCAACAAATTAATAAATTTGGACACATTTATTTGAAATTATTTATAACTTATACATGTAATTGAGTACTCCAGCCTCACGCATGGGTTTATAATGTATATACATAGTAAAGTACTATAGGAGATAGTTTATATATTTACTAGTACATGTATACTAGTTTCCTTAAAGTAAAAAATAACCCCGCTTCTTGTGCTTAAAATGCATAAAAACGCTATTATAATACGACAGATCATGGTATGCCACATATAATCTTAGTCAAAATTTCAGAATATTATTAAGTTTTAATCAGGAAATTTACGAAAATTTTACAGGGTGAGGTAATATAGATGCTAAGCCGTTTTTTGCTTATTTATATTCGCTCAGCGCACTCGCGAACGAAAAACGGCTTATAAATTTCCGATAATCGGATTTAAATTTAAAAATGTGTAAATAAAGTCTCTTGAAAATTCAAAATAAAGTCTGATAAAAATTTCAAAAAGGCATCACAAAAAAAACTATACAGGGGGTCTCATACAGGGCTCGGCAACAGCCAGCTGGCCTTCCCAGCTCGACAGCTGGCTGGGCAGTTCGATAGGACAGCTCATTTTTTTTTCTTGGCCTCGAGAAGCCAGCACAGGACAGCTCAATATTATTTGTCGGCTCAACAGGCCAGCACAGGACAGCTCGTTTTTATTTTTGAGCCCGAGAGGCCAGCACAGGACAGCTCGTTTTTTAATTTTCTGCTCGAGAGGACAGTTCAGCACAGCTCGTTTTTATTTTGAATTATGTCGAGCCCTGGTCTCATATCAAGGAAGACCAAATTAACGGACAGACTTCAAATTAAGGGAGATTTTTACCCAAAAAAAAATTAAATTAAGGGACGAAAAAAGTTTCAAAAAAAGCTTACTGGATAAAAATCAAATGAAGGGACAAAAATGGAGTTTGATCAAAAAAAATAGCAAAGCATCCCTTTTTGTGAGACCCTCCCTGTAAATTAAAATTAGGCAAATTGGCCCAAGATCAAATGTAATTTCTAGACACAAACCGAGAAGTTGAGCTGACGGATCTTTCCAGTCATCGTTTTTGGGCGATTCTGACTCAGTTGTTTGACTTCTGGTGTTTGCTGATGAGTTGCGTCTTTTCCATTTTGAATTATTTTTCTATAAGATCTAGTCAATAACTCTCGCGCTCTCAAATGTTGTTAAACAAACAGACTTACTTTTTTATGATTTATTTTTGGCGCTGAATTCGTGACATCATTGCGCTTCGGTACTGTATCGCGATTTTCGGGCAGATCATTTTCAACCACATCCTCTGCCCAGTCCAAGTTTTCCAAATCGCCTAGATTGTTACTCATCAAAAACGGCCGCCAAATATCAGCACAATATTCTCGAGATATTTTTTTTTTAGATTTTTTTATTTCCCTGAAAGTGAGCAGGTATTAGATTTTAAAATATCAACGATCGTATAAATATAATATCTCACTATTTTGAAACCCATTACCTCAATTTGTGAGACGTGAAGAATTACAATATATTATTTCAACAAAAAATTATGACACTAGATTATACACAAGATATATACACTGGCCATTAAGCAATATTTAACTTCCTCAGATGGAATTATTGATTACCACACTACGGCGATTTTTATTATAGAAGTACTATACCAGCAACGAATCTCTTTAATTTTAAGTTAGGACAAATAATCTGAAACATATTTTTAAATTAATATATAGTAAAGTTTATAATAGATTTTTTTTTTGTTGCTAGATTATAAATTATAACAAAAAATGGTGTGTGTTTGGACATGAAAATAGCTGTTGAAAACAAAGTTGAATTATCTTAACTCACAGGGGGAAGTGCGTGTAAATAGACACGCAACTGGGTTTTTTCGTCCATTTAAGGCATATGGAGGCCCCGTAGGGTA
Organism: Oikopleura albicans; assembly: GCA_004367875.1. Taxonomy (NCBI): domain Eukaryota; kingdom Metazoa; phylum Chordata; class Appendicularia; order Copelata; family Oikopleuridae; genus Oikopleura; species Oikopleura albicans. Next base: position 22,277 of record SCLG01000813.1, read on the forward strand.
AAAAGGGTATTGGTGACCCCACCTTAACTTTTCGAGAAAATTCGATTCACGGTGTTATTTTTTGCGTAGGTTGGAGATTTCAAACAGCTCTCTAGTGGGCCCTGGTGGCCCAAATAAATTTCTGAATAGTCAGATCGACGTAGTTTGACGAGCTCTACAACTTGGTTCAACCAGTTTTTTCGAATTATTCCGAATTATTTGGATTTTATTTACACGCATTTTCCCCCTACGGGTTCCTAAAAACTCCTTCCCCCTGAGAGTTAACATTATTTCGACCAAAACGTATCGCGATTTCGAATTCTCTTACCAAACGCACTACCCAATTATCTTAACAAAATTCAATTATCGTAACAGTTTTTGAGGATTTTAAGTGATGGATAACTGATTAGGTGGTATAATATCCTAAAGGTACATATTTTCCCAAAACAAATTTTTTTTCCCGAAAAATTAAATTTTTGCCCCAAAAAAGATAACACCGCGTTGAGTTTGGGGCCCAACACCTACGCCCCAGGCACCCTTCAAATACTACCAAATGTTAAATTTCAAATCAAATTATCAAATTCAAATATATCGTGGTGATTTTCAAGCGTGAAAAAAATAAATATAATTACCATTTTTTGGTAACATAGCTTGACAGCGCGTCTGATGCCTATCTGGCCTGGCATTGGTCCTTTTTATAGCTGAATGAAGCTCGAAGAATATAATGCTCTGAATTCTAAAGCTCGAAGAAAGAAATAGCTCAAAAAGGACGAATGACCGGCCACATAGGCCTCAGACGGGCTTTCAAGAAACGTTACCAAAAAGTGGTAACACTATTTATATTTTTCGCGTTTGAAAATGACTGCGATACTGATTCCTAAACTTTGCCGCTACCCAAAATGTACCGTCTGAATCCGACCTAAAAAGTTACAAATTGTAACTTGTCTGCACCCTGTTCAAGGTTCAACTGTCTGTGCTGTTAAATAAACTTATCTTGATTTTGCCCATTGTATGTCCAACTATAGTTTAGTATAATCATCTAGAGTACAAAGTTTCATGCAAAATCTACATAAAATCAAACTTTGACCGTGGGGAATTTGCTCATGATATTTTTTTCGCCGCAGTCGAACTATCCAAACATCGTAATTGGCAAATATCTAACATAAACGCATAGTATTTAAATCATTCGGCTTAAATCAATTTGATTTCTTTGGACGCTCAAAAAACATAATTTTGTATTTATAATAAAACAATGCGCTCATTTTTGACGTCGACACTAAGAGCCACGGGTGGCCAGATAAGAACGGCCGCCGCCGCAACCAGCTATTTAAAAGGCAGAGATTTAGAATTACATTATGATATTACCCTCAACGATATTCTCGTGGCAGCATGTGAGAAAACACCCGACAAAGTGCAAGGTAATGAAAAATATTTTTAAGGCCTTTAAAAACACATTAAAAGTGTTCAAACGACATCACATATACCACCTAGTCAGTTATCTTAACAACTTTTTTACTGAAAAAGTGTTAAAATAATTGAATTTTGTTGCGATAACTGGGTAGGGCGGCTGGTAAGATAATTGGAAGTTGCGATACGCTTCCTTCCAAAAGTGTTAAGATAACCCAATTTTGTTAAGATAAGTGGTGTTTAGATAACTGGTTATTTAATTGTTCTTGAGAATGCTGTCCTTTCTACTTATTATCGGGCTCGTAATGACAGACCAGTTAAAAGTCCCAAAATTAATTTTATTTTCGGTTTTAAACTAGGAGAAAATAAAAATGGAAGAAACGAAAGAATCCAAAATGTACCAGATACCCGTTCAAGCAGCCCCGTTTGTCGCAATTTTTTATTTCTTATAAATTGAGTCATATAATACGGCAAAATGGGCCATATACTACACCACCTACCTGCTTGAAGTAACAGTCACTTTTCCGCCTATTACAGTAGCTGCTTTTAGTAACAATTCCACTTAGAGAAGGCGGAACTTTCACTTTAAGCAAATAGTGCGTAGGTGGAAAACTGACTAAAACAGGTGGTGCATTAGCATTTTCTTTCAGAGTAGGTTTAACTAATAGTTACTAACAAAATTAATTATAGTGGAATTTTCCTTTTGTTGCTAAAATAAGCAGCACATCAAACATTTACTTAACAGCGTGCTAAAAATTCCTTCTCTAAACAGTTTGTTTACTTATATTGAGTAGAGCCAAGTTGATTGTGATACAATTCTGTCAACAGAAATGAAAATCGTGTTTACTTAAGGGTTAACCAAGTCAATTAATTTACAAGGGGTCAACATCTGTCTCGAGTGACCCATAAATATGGTTGTACAGAGTGAGGTAATATAGATGCTCAGCCGTTTTTGGTTCGCGAGTGCGCTGAGCGAACATAATTCACCAAAAAACGGCTTAGCATCTATATTACCTCACTCTGTAACACGGCCACATGACTGCAGATACCGCAGCACCGTGGTTTTGGGGAAAACGTTATTCGGAAAAAAATTTCAAAAACGCGTTTTTATCTTTTTGGAATGGATTTCTGGGAAGCGTTTTCTACGAAATTCCACGTAGAAGTAAAAAAGGTTCCTCAACATTTGAGGCCAAAATAAGCTGCTTAATGGGTTATGAAGCCACTTTCGTTTTCCAAAAAAGGCCTTATAAACCCTCAAGCGGCCTTATAAACTGTATTGAACTATATGTACTAAAACACATTTTGAGTGCATGAATAATAATACGCATAATTAAGCCATTTTTCAAATGGAGGGTCGACAAATAACATACCAAGAAATGAACGAAGCTGCGGAAAAAATCGCCGCCGGTCTTATCGCGATTGGAATTGCGCCAGGATCACGTGTTGCAATTTTGGGCCCAAATCAGGCCAACTGGGTCATCACAAAATGGGCCGTGGCCAAAGCCGGCATGCATCTTGTCACACTTAATCCACTCTACACAGCTTCGGAACTAGAATATGCAATTAACAAAGTGGACATTGCCGCCCTTATCTGTCCAAAAGAGATTGGACCCCTCGACTATCACGGCACAATCCAACAATTGGCGCCCGACCTAACAAAAGGCACAAGAGGTAAAATAAACTCCTGAAATCTTGTGGAAATTTTTGGACACATGAACGTTTTTGTGGCGTGCATTTGGCCAATTTGGCCAATTTTGCTTTTTCTCACTTTTGCTTTTAACTCCCAGGGAGAAGTGCGTGTATATAGACACGTAACTTGTTTTTTTCGTCTATTTAAGGCATATGGAGGTCCCGAAGGGCAAAACGGGTATTGCTGACCGCCCTCAAGTTTCGAGATTCGGTGTTTTTGCGTAGGTTGGAGATTTCAAACAGCTCTCTAGGGGGCCCTGGTGGCCCAGATAAAGTTCTGAATAATCAGATCGACGTAGTTTGAGAAGCTCTACAACTTGGTTTTACCAGTTTTTTTTTGAATTATTGCGAATTATTGTGAATTTTTTAACTGCGTGTTTATTTACACGCATTTTCCCCTTACGGGTTCTCTAAAACTCCTTCCCGGGAATTCCCCTGAGAGTTAACACTCAAAATTTCTGAAAACCCGCTTGACTTTGTTATACAGAATTACCACTGTTAATTTAACAGTCTCCGGAGAATGAAATAAAGTCAATACCGTAAGATGGTTAATACGGTAAACTACAGTAAATACAGTCTCCGGAAAGTAAACATATAAATTAAAGATTATCACACGCGAAATGCTTGTTAAATTGTACATCATGTACCCGCTACAATGAAGGTCAATGTTACTTCTATTAAGTTTGTATATATTTGGATATGTATAATTTTTATATCATTTCATGACTGTTAAAAAATTTCAGAACGTTAATAAATCGCAGTGCCCTATGTTGACCTGTTTTCAGCGTGATTTTTCCATTTTTATTGTAAAAATACAGGTAAATTTGCCAAAATTTCCGACAAGTGATATTATAATAACTTATTATAATAGATTTATTACTGGTGTGGGCGTCAGTTTGTCACCGAGCTCCAGGCGGGTCTTAGCATAAATAAGACCGAGTACTGTTTTAAACCTACGACCGAAATTCGCTCGGTGACACTTTTTTGCTCACACCAGTAGGTTTTTTTAATAAACGAAGTGTGCCGTTATGTCTCCCCCGTTATCTTGCAATTTTTCCCATTTGTTCCGCTATCTTACCTTTTTACGATTTTTTTTCGAATACATCTTTATGTTAAAAGCACTGCGCCTTTATCTTTCATCCTTCCATTATCTTTGACTTTTTTCAATTTGATTATGACAGATAACGGCGCACCTGGTGTATCATAGTATTAATTATTATTTCGAATTAGATTTTAGATATTGACCTTAAAAATCATGCTCCTGAACGTTGAAGCTTAAATTATTTCAAAATATTTTAGGTGCTTTGAACTTTTCAAATGTCCCAACACTCAAGTCGGTTATCTATTATTCGATGGATGACGATGAAAGTATCGACGGCGTTTTCAATTTTGAAGACTTATATAACGCGGGTGGCTCAACCCAACTTGAAACCCTCAAAAATGTAAAAATTGAGTAAGTTCATTTTATGATAATAGACAGCCTTTTTAGAATTTATGTAGGGCCGGTCTGGTGGAAGCAGATCATGTCAAACTATGATTTAACAAAAACAAATTATGAGAAAATATATGAGACTCGTTGAAAGGGAGTGATGTACTTTCGCGACCATTTGTGGTCGCGAAAAAAACACGTTAATGAGTACTTTCGCGACCACACCATTTGGTCGCGTATTGTTGTTCAAAAGTTATCCTTTTGCGACCACATGGTCGCGAAGTGGTGTTTTGGGTGAGGTTTCGCGACCACCGTTTTTAAGTAGAAAAAAATGATCGCGATACCTTGTTTAAAACACCATTTCGCGACCACGTGGTCGCGAAACCATATTTTGAACAATAATTCGCGACCAAATGGTGTGGTCCCGAAAATACTCATAAACGGTTTTTTTTTTCGCGACCATTTGTCCATACCCTCCACCGTTGAAAGTACTGTATATAAAGTACTGTATATAAAGTACTGGATATGCTTCTGGCACGAGTTTGTAACTATTTTGAGTACAACTATTTACTTTAATAATATTAGAAACAGATTGTACCAATTAAATGTCAAAACCATTGATCCTGTTTATTACTGAGTCAATAACCACGCAATAAAGGGAGTAAATATTTTTTTATTGTCAATATACAGTTATAAAGTCTAGTTACTGTGTATATGAAAAATGCTTTAATTTGATCTAAATTTGTTTCGGCAAACCTTGGGTCCTACAAACTAAACGATACAGTACACCAGGCGCCGTTATGTTTCATCCCGTTATGTTACAATTTTTCGTCCCGTTATGTTACAATTTTTTAACAAAAAATTTTCTGGCGTTTTTGCCTACGCACTACGCCGCACAGTGCTCCTGGACACTCATAACAGATTTGACCTTCCAGAATGAGAATTTTAAAAATTTTAAAAGGGAATCCGGGTA
>SCLG01000813.1:28401-39852 GCA_004367875.1 Oikopleura albicans
TACCCGGATTCCCTTTTAAAATTTTTAAAATTCTCATTCTGGAAGGTCAAATCTGTTATGAGTGTCCAGGAGCACTGTGCGCCGTTATGTTACCATCTGTACCAAAAAACACGTATTCTGCAATATTTTCTTTGTTCGTCCCCTTAGGTTACAATTTGTACAAAAAAAATACGTATAATACGCAATTTGCGCAATATTTTCCCCGTTCGTCCCGTTACAATTTTCAATTTTTTTGTTGTTTTCCAGCGAAATCGCCTACGCACTGCGCCGATATGTTACAATTTTCCGTTATGTTACACTTTTTTGATTTGGGTGTGCATCATAACGGCGCACCTGGTGTATTACTTACCTATAGGACGTTGTTAATAACAAACAAATATTCAGCCCAAAAGCACCATGTAACATTCAATTCACGTCTGGCACAACTGGTAAACCGAAGGCGGCTGCCCTGTCCCATTTCAACTTGGTCAATAATGCGTTCAGTATTCGAGAAAACGGCGATTATAATCTGAATCCAGGTGAGATTTTCATGGGTGACTCGTCGGTTTTATGCAACGTCTTGCCGCTTTATCACGTTTTTGGTTTCACAGGTGGCAATTTATTATCGACCCTTACTAACGCGACGGCCCTGTATCCGGCACCCGGTTTCAATGCGGATGCAACGTTGGTAGCGTTAGATCAATTCGGTGGCAGCAATATTATTGGAACGCCTACAATGCTTATCGATCTCCTTAATCACGAAGATTTGAAGGAAACTAGTTGAAAATACGAATTTGAATGTTTTCTAAATTTAATACCGGGGGTATCACATAAAGGGACGGTTCGCTATTTTAGGCCAAAGTCCACTTTTGTCCCTTAGTTTGAATTACACCACCTAACACGTTGTGTTAACACACGTTATGTTAACAAAACTACATTATGTTTACACTTTTTTCGATATAATGAACCCCAACTTTTCCCCAACTTTTCCGCCTACGCCCTACCACATTATGTTAGAAAGTTACAATAAGTTAACAGTTTTGGACGTTTAATGGTGTTAACATAACGTGTTAGGTAGTGTATGTGCCTTAATTTGAACTTTTTGGCCCTTTTTATTGAAAAAAGCGTCCGAAAATTTGAAAATTTTTGGTGAATGTGCCTTAATTTGAATTCTGTCCCTTAATTTGAGACCCCCTGTACATAATGATAGGTCTGCTGGAAAATCTAATGTTAACTCCCAAGGGTCCCAAGTGGCATATAATCCTTAGGGGGACATTGGTCCAAATTTGGACCAAACGCCCTGGCGGCTATATTAAGCTTTATATCTAAGAGAACGATGCGGTTTATGGGGTACTTAACCACGACGAATTCGATGGGAACCATAGAAAAGNGGGGCTATATGCTTTTCAGTGGTTATGTCAAAGACCCGGAAAAAACTGCCGAATCCATGCTGCCCGGCAATTGGTGGAAAACTGGCGATTTAGCTTTGTTACAAGAAAATGGCACATATAAAATTTCAGGGCGATCAAAAGACATGATTATTCGAGGTGGGGAGAATATTCAACCGACGGAAATCGAAAATTATTACAATGAGTTTGAGGGAATTGACGATGTTTATGTCATTGGCGTGCCTTCTAAGCGACTTGGTGAAGAAGTGGCCGCCTACATAAAGGAAATGTGCGCAAAATAAAATAAAAAAAGTAAAATATGAAGTGCAAAAGCCACATAGCCACAACCAATAACCTTCATTAAAGTAATATCCATTGAACAAAAATTCCCTATAGGTGTCACAGAACTTTATGAAGTATAATTAGTATATACATTAGTCCGTGGTTCGGAAGCGAATTCCATGCACAGCCTCTATTGGCCCATTCGTCTTTGACCCACCCAAAAGGTGACCAACCGTCACGAGCAGGGTTGTAAATTTGGGCAAATTTTGCGTTGGGTTGGGGAAAAATTGAAATTTTCCTGTTGGCGTTGGGTTGGGGCGTAGGGGCATTTTTGATTTCACGTTAGCGTTGGGTTGGCGTTGGGGCAAGACTGAAAATTCACGTTGGCGTTGGGTTTGGGGCCCCAACCCAACGCCCCTACGCAATTTAGACAACCCTGGTCACGAGTAGCATGGAATTTTATGAGTCATAACTTATGACTCATAAGTTATGAAATAATCAATGAAATCACTGAGATTTAAAGACTAGTCAAAGTAATCGTGAACATCATTTTCTTCGTTTGATTTGATATTTAGTTTACTGTCGAATAAGTACAGGGTAATATAGATGGTAAGCAGTTTTGGTGACTTATATTTGCTCAGCGCTCTCGCGAACAAAAAACGGCTTAGCATATATATTACCTCACCCTGTAGGTCTCATGAATACAATTCAGGTAAAATTTCTACAGTACTCGTATGGTCCAGTCTGACCCTAGTTCACCCGGTAAGGTACGGGTTGCTTTATCAGTTACAATCACGTTAAAACGGGCTAACCGATGTTTTTGACGTGAACTTGACACGGGAAAAAAAGGATGGTTTTCATAGAAAAAGGTCTAATGCATTGTTGAGACGTTTAAGCAACGTATGTAACTGTATAAAAGATCAATGAGTTATTATAGTGAACTATTGTCTGATATTTAGAAATATCTGTATTAGATTGATCTAAAGAGGGACCAGAGTTAATATTAATAACATGCGGCATATTACATGCCTCTCATTGTTCACACAATGTGGCATTTGTTGTGGAAAAGTAGACCAAATATTTTAATCATCCAAATAAAGAAAAAAATATTAGATACCCCTTTAAATAGAAGTAGTATAGTCTGCTAACTGAAATAGTATAATTCTTTATTAACTCTCAGGGGGAATTGCGTGTAAATAGACACGCAACTTGTTTTTTCGTCGATTTAAGGCATATGGAGGCCCCGTAGGGCAAAACGGGTATTGCTGACCCCCCCCCCAACTTTTCGAGAAAATTCGATTGACGGTGTTTTTGCGTAGGTTGGAGATTTCAAACAGCTCTCTAGAGGGCCCTGGTGGCCCAAATCAATGTTTGAATAATCAGATCGACGTAGTTTGACGAGCTCTACAACTTGGCTTAACCAGTTTTTTTGAATTGTTGCGAATTATTGTGAGTTTTTTAATTGCGTGTTTATTTACACGCATTTTCCCCCCTACGGGTACCCAAAAACTCCTTCCCCTGAGAGTTAAGACTATTTCAAACTGCTTCACAAAATGAATGGGATGATATAATCTATACTAACTGAATCAGTATGAACCCTATTGAGTAAGGAGTCCGTTTCACTATTGCAAAACTTTCTAGCGTAGACACAACACTGTTAACTCTCAGGGGAACTGTATCAGCCCTGTTGGGCAAAAAAAGCCAACCAGAAATAACTGGTAAGATTTCCAACTCGTAATTATGGCCACTGGTAATTCTAACCACAGACTGGATTACTCTTGATTAATCTGGTAATCCATCAAAACTTCTCAAAAATTAAACATATTTTTGCACCCATAAAAAGTTGAAAGACGAAACACTCACAGTTGAAAAAGTAAAAGAAATGGGATACGAAGGACTCGCCAGATTCAAAGTGCCAAAATATATTCATTTCTGTACCGATTTTCCAAAAACTGTTACCGGAAAAGTGAAAAAGTTTGAACTGCAGAAACAAGCGCTTACGGATTTTCCCCATCTGAAAGATGAACAATAAATCCTATTATATAATGTATAAATTAACAATATAAAATAAATTATTGCTGGGCTTTTTTTCATTAGCGTTTGTGACAAAAATATGATTATATTTAGTTTAGTCTGAAGTAACGAAAACTAGCGGATACTAACCCAAAAAGGGGAAATTCCTTCAACGGCCGGTGTAGAAATCCCCGTCATAGGTTACTTGAAGGTCGCCGTTGTGGGATTGGGGACTGTATATTATTGTTTCATAGGTATATGGGAATCAATGAAAAGGTAGGTGGGAAAATAAACACGGAAAGTGGCCAAAATAGTCCAGGTAGATACGAGCCCGCATTGATGGTCCACTAAAATTAAGACAGTCTACCGGTATGTTTGATATATACCGGTAGACGGCAAGTCTGCGCGTTTTTAATTTATTTCCGAATTCTACTGCCAATTTATGATCGACCGTTAATAAAATGTTTATGGTCATTTTGTGAAAAACCAGGCAGCTGATTGAATCAAAACGGGGATCCCCATTAGTGTTTTTTTTTTATGAAAATTACCCACTTTTTGAACTCAGGTCGAAAATGCCATTTGATCATCGCCAATGACATTTATATTCACGTTTGACTTGACAGTTGAATCGAATGCACCGATTAATACATTATACACGGTACATATGTATTAATGTAATTCGGGGGTTTATGCGGTGTGCATAAAATAAAGTAAAAGTCCAAAAATTTATTTTATATTTTATTGTTTTTAAATCTAAATCGGGAGTGATTTGGCAGAATAAAATTGTGAGTGAGGACAATATGGATGAGTGCGCACACAGGGAGTGTTGGGTATGAGCGGGTCGCATTTTTCAACGGTTTTAAGCGCGTAACAATTTACCAGGGTAGAATTATTACACATATTGGTAGAATTATTAATAATTTTCATTCTTGGAAAAGCTGGCTTAATCCGAAATAGACCAGGGATTCAAAATCGACCTATTATTTGTTCTTTTTTTGTTTAATCAGCTAATCGGATTAGTGTCAGACTAGAATGAAAATTTTGCATGCACCAAACAAGCCAACCGACCATGTTATCTGAAAACGGGGCTTACTAGCAAGACTTCTAAGTCAGAACCCTTAACTCAGAACATAGAAACTTCAATGTGGACAAATCTGTCACCAGCTTTTAAGTACATCAGGTCGGCGGTTATCTTTCAAAACCAAATTGACAAAACAAAGTGAAAGATAACGCCGCAGTACTACTATTTTGGGAAAACAAATCTCGAAAACGTGAAAGATTACGGGAGTCCGCTTATGGGACGAACGGGGAACTGGAAACATCATCAACCGTTATGTTTCCAGTTTCCCCGTAACGCACCTGATGTATAATAATTCTGACATAAGAAATACGGAATTTAGTAGAACATTTTGTAGGTATTTCGAATGTATTTTTGCGTAGATTGGAAAAAAAATTGGGAGAAAAGTTAAAGTTTTTGGACAACAACGGTCTATTCAAAGAACCTTTACTAGGCAAAAACTTTGGGCCCTAATTTTTGCCGATGATTCAAAAAAATAGTCCGATTAATCCCGTATCTTCATTCTTCGTGCCCTTGCGACCATTTAAGGCTGGTTTTTGTTAAATAAAAATTAACAAATGACCGTATGCGCTTTTGCAAACGTATAGAAGGTCTTGCTTTCCGACGCTGTAAACTTAATTGCAGCATCAGTGCACGTCATCAAAACGCAACGGCAACTTTCGATGAAATTTCTCAAGACAAACTCGATTTGTATTAATAACGTCTTATTCACAAGAGCTTTTATATGACGCCAATTTCTGACAGTCGCTAAAATCGTTTTTGGCAGTTTCAATTAGTAATAACAGGCTCCATATTTGTTCGTTATGCTGTCGTGTATATGTTAAATTCGGTATCAGTGGTTACATAACTTCGAATTTAAAGTCTTCCGTATACATATTAGACCCCTAGCCAGTTATCTTAACACTTTTGGGACCGAAATGTATTAGTAATACAGTATTACCAATTATCTTTTCAAACGCCCCACTAAATAACCTTTGAAACAAATAAGATAGTCCTATGATACTACATGTATAGGACTCCTATGATAAGATTCGCTACAATTTGTAGATATAAATTGTTGGTAACTTACTACAAATTACAATATCACAAGCGGCCGGTTAGCTCAGTTGGTTAGAGCGTCGTGCTAATAACGCGAATGTCGCGGGTTCGATCCCCGTACTGGCCAATCTTTTTTGTTGGTTAAATTTTATAAAACTTTATAAAATGTCTCTACTTTTCTGACTTGAGCTGGGTTGAGTTAAAATCTAGTGGAAAAACGATGTTTTCGCCCCTTTTTTGGCGAATTACCAATGAAAAATAAAGAATAAGATTTTGGCGGGACCATCCGATGCGCACGGTTAATTGAAAACATATTGGGACATTTCAGACTTCTCCGCGGGGTCGGAAGATTTTTTTTTTTTCTAAAAACCATCCTATTCGACGTTTTTTATCCATGTCAAAAAAAGTAATGAAAAAACTGCTAGTTTTGGCGCTATAGAGCAAAAATTGTGCTAAAAGTGCGTAATCCATTAAGGACATTTTTTTGGATTTTGTAAATATTTCTGTGATACCTGGCTCCTAGTAGCCTCCTACCATCGTCTTGTACATTTGTTAAATTGATTTTATTCGAAAATAAGGTGCTGTAGATTATAGAAGATCGAAACTGTCTCAGTCAACCGGTGATTTATGAGCCATATCGTTAAAAATAGTTGTACCCTGAGCACTTATCTGACCATGACAAATAATGCTCCAAACTCCGGCCAGATAAAGAAACAAACGGGAATTCTAGTCAGATAACTGCGCACGTGGTATAATAGAATTTTTAAAAAGGTTAACACAACTTTGACGATTGTACTTAAAATCGTTCAAGTGCCGTGCCGAATTTGGGTATTATTTATAAGATTGTTTTGTTCTTGAATTAAACTTAATCAGTATCGTCTACCTAAAATAACAATTTTGACAATGGAAGTGGTCTGGCTTTCAACCCTATTTCCGCAGCTCCGGTAAATTACCTAATTCACCGAAAATACACTTGAGACCTTAAAAAATGGGAAATCGAAAATGTGTGAAACTGCAGGCGCTATATTATTAATTAGTTTTTCGGAAACTTAGTACTCCCCCTGCGCTGTTATTTTGTCACCCGTTATCTTGCATATTTACCCATTCGCTCCGTTGTCTTGCGGATTTATTTTGGCCTTATTTTCCAGGAATCCCTGTATATGTGTTAAGTACTGCGCTGTTATCTTGCAAGTCCCCGTTATCTTGCAGATTTTTTTCATACGCAAATTGCAAGATAACGGCGCAGGGCTGAAGTTAACCTAGTGTACTTTGTGATATACCGGAAGTGATATACCGGAAGTGTACCGGAAGTGTACTTTGTGGTACACCGGAAACTTACGTCCCTGAAGTTAACAAAACTCCTGGAAGTTAACAAAATTTCTGGAAGTTAACGGTCAACTGGCGTCAACTTTTACGCCCACGCACTAGCAAGAAAACTCCTGGAAATTAGCTAAATTCCTGTAAGTTAACGACCTTCTTTCCCATAGTTTTGTTAACTTCCAGAGACAATTGGGTGTATTCGCAATTCTGATAACGGGTTAAAATGAATTACCATGAATTTGAAACGATCAGATATTTTCTTCAAGTGGCGTAAGAGTCAACTACCGAGAGGCTTAAAGTAGAAATTGCACGTGGAGTATACAGTATTTTTATAAAGTGGCCAACTGACCTAATTCCAATTAATTTCAAATTAAATTATTGATTATTCAATGTTTGATTAAGTGCCACGTCTGGCAAGTATTTTGGAAATCGACATGAACGGCAACAAGTGAGGTTTTAAGGCTATTAATTTTTGAAAATATCTACAATTGGTATATCATTCATTTCAACATTTATCCATTTATTTTATATGAGGTACGTAATTTCATTAGATTTAAATGCATTCCTCAAATATCATCCTTGACATGGTTTGGCTTCAAAATCGTGATTTTTGAATAGGTAAATTTGACCGCAATTTTAGTATTTGCGGGACTTTTTGCGACCGTCTAGCATCCAGGCCTGGCCAGGAAGAATTATAGCGGGTTTCTTGGACAGATTACCTACTTGGCCAATAGTTCAATAGGGTGTACCCGCAATTTAACCGCTTGAATAAAGAATTACGTGGCTGGCTAAAGATTACCCACATGGACAGAGACTTACAGTCACTTTTACTCATTTGGACAAATTTACTTATTTGGACAAATTTACCCATTTCGACAAAGATTTTCCTATTTTGAGAAAGATTTTCACACTTCCACGAACCCTAACCCGGGCCTTAATTCGCGTTTTTAAATTTCTTTCTCAAAATTGGGATCATTTTTTCCCAATTTGGCAGATCTTGGGTTCAAATCCCGGTCCACATACATTTTTTGGTTGAGCTCTTCTAATTGGTTACAAATCAAAGTCTGAAAACTACAGTGTCTAGTTGACACTGTCAACTACAGTGTTAACTTGAATTTTTTGTGAAATTTGTGAACCAAAATCTGCCCGTTAACAGCGCACTGTGTGTACAACACAAGGCGTTTAGAACATGTTAGATATACTTTTTAATTGGGCAAAAAAAGAGCGAATCGATACATCGCAATGCAAAATGATTAAGTTAAACCTTATTTATTTTTTCTGGCCGAGTAAATCCAATTTTCATAAAATAGTTTGCTCTGAGGCACGAAAGTTTAAACTCGATGAACTTGAAGCAAGACTCGAGGATTGAACCTCCGTAGAAAATTATTTAACCATTGGAGACAATATTGTATTACCAAGCTTGAAGCTACATGAAGACTACACAGTAAGTAGCATAGACGAAAATAAGTATTTATTAAAAAAAAATAAAAAGATTTCTAAAAAATAGGACTTATAGAAATTTCTAGGAAGTCCGTTGGAATAAACAAGCTATTGTAGTATTATCTTCGGCGTCAACTTAACTCCCAAGGGGAAGTGTGTAGCTAGGCCTAGCTAGGTAGCTGTATGTATTTAATATAATTATTTTTTTTTAGTTTTTTCGCGAGAATTTATATTTTTCGCGGAATATAGTCACGGTATATAGTTAATATTTCAAGAACAAACGCCTAAGTAAAACTATGCTAAAATATGCTATAGCATATTGCAACAAGAAATCCCAATTGTCCTATTCCATCGAAATATCATACATGTATCGCAGTGATATTTGAAATGCGAAAAAAATAAATAATGTTACCACTTTTTGGTAACGTTGTTTGACAGCGCCTCCGAGGCCTCTGTGACCTGTCATTGGTCCTTTTTATAGATCAATGCAGCTCAAAGAATGGAAAGGTCTGAATTCAAAAGCTCAAAGAAGGATCTAGCTCAAAAAGGACCAATGACAGGCCACATAGGCCTCAGACGCACTGTCAAGTAACGTTACTAAAAAGTGGTAACATTATTTTTTTTCGCGTTTGAAAATCACTGCGATATATCCGAATGTTTTTGGAATATTTTTCAATAAAGCACAGGTTCGTTGTAGAATTTTTAAGCTTTCAAAAAAATTTCCTAAAAGCTGCAGAATAGAAAGGCAAGGTCGCTAGTTTTGTTTTCATGAAAAAGACTAAATAGGTGGGCAAGGCGTGTGGTGCGCCACTTTGTGTATTTAAATTAATATTAGGTTTACGTATTTCTTTTTTTTTTGTCAAACACTCTGGGTTATTTCTTTTGCATAATTAAACAAAAAGGAGTAATATATAAAGAAGACGTGACACCCATCGAATCAGACTGAACGGGAAAACGAAAATCAAACTATAAAACCAGTCAATTAAAAATCGTTAAAATAATGTTAAAAATTGTTTTATTTTTACAATTTGTACTCGCGGCCCTAGCCCAGTTATATCCACTAGAAAGTGTAAGTAAATTACTTTGGAGTCAAAAACACCACCAAACCAGTTATCTTAACACTTGAAGTCTGTGTTAAAAAAAAATTAATTTTGTTAAGATTATTAGGTAGAGCGTTTGGTGAGATAACTGGCAATTGCGATTCGTTTTGGTAGAAAAAGTGTTAAGAAAACCCAACTTTTTTAAGATAACTAGTGTCAAGATAGCTGATTAGGGGGTTACTTTGGAGTCATGAACCACATTAAGAATATTGTGAACACGTTATAAATAGAGCATAGNAACTATAAAACCAGTCAATTAAAAATCGTTAAAATAATGTTAAAAATTGTTTTATTTTTACAATTTGTACTCGCGGCTCTAGCCCAGTTATATCCACTAGAAAGTGTAAGTCAATTACTTTGGAGTCAAAAACACGACCAAAACAGTTATCTCAACTCCAAGAGGGAAGTGTGTGTATATATATGAGTGTTTTTTCGTCGATTTAAGGCATATGGAGGCCCCGTAGGGCAAAACGGGTATTGGTGACCCCCTTCAACTTTTCGAGAAAATTCGATTGGCGGTGTTTTTTTGCGTAGGTTGAAGATTTCAAACAGCTAAAAGTCCTCGAACAGTATTAAAAAATTTAATTTTGTTAATATTATTGGGTAGATCGTTTGGTGAGATAACTGGCAATTGCGATTCGTTTTGGTAAAAAAAAGTGTTAAGAAAACCCAACTTTTTTAAGATAACTAGTGTCAAGATAGCTGATTAGGGGGTTACTTTGGAGTCATGAACCACATTAAGAATATTGTGAACACGTTATAAATAGCCTATTTAAAATAGGGCATATTCCTAAATTTATTCGACGAAAATTAAGTTATTCATATGTTGGTGAAAAACACTTTACAATGAGTATTTGACCACCACGATTTTGATTTTGACACTAAAACCCGCTAAAAACCAACACGTTAAGAAAAAAATCACTATTAAAATCACTATTAAAATCACTATTAAAATCACTATTAAAATCACTATTAAAATCACTATTAAAATCACTATTAAGCATTGTGAGTTTTAAAGGTTCTATAGGCTGGTAATTTAGGAAAACTTTTTTTATTTAAAATACAGTTCATGTGCACACAACGCACCAGTGTGCACACAACGCACCAGTACGCGCACAACGCACCAATTTTTGAGAAACGAAAGTGGTGCGTTGTGCGCACATCAACTGTAGTGAACTATTGCGGATATATGTCAAATAAAAGCTGTATAAAAATTTTGGCAAACCAAATTAGAGACAAATCTACATAAAAACTTTATAAATATTGTTCATATAGACTTTCCCCGTTATGGCTGGTCTCAGTCTGTATAAAACAGAGAGACATCGATAATTTTTAACAATTTGTTAAAATTATCGATATCTGTCTTTTAGGCCACTGAGATGGTATATCAATTGAGGCTATTCTTTGTATAATTTGACCATATTTTATTTGATATCGACTGCGCTTCACAATGAATTAAAATGAATAATGATAGGCACATTGCCGCTTTATCGGGCCGATATTTCGTTGATCTACTTTTACGAAAATTTGCGCTTGCTGGTTTAAGGTACCCGATTTTGGTTTGAAGGCTTTCTATCTAGTCCGCCCACGCACTAAGGGTTTTTCGAGCGTCTTGCGGACTCAGTGAGGCACATTTCTTAAATACCATACGGATTCAAATTAGATCCTCTAATACAAATTATTAACTCATACGATAATTCGTGTTCTAAATTGAATATTAAACCTTATGCATATCAGTTAAGCTATGACCAGATTATATGGTTATGTCACATAACTTATGTGATATGGTCGCTTTAAACATATGGTGTTTATC